>MU705684.1:62072-101123 GCA_026770625.1 Nicotiana glauca | reverse complement strand
TATATAACGCCATAACCTTTCCCATATCCTATATATATATATATATATATATATATATATATGGGATATGGGAAAGGTTATGGACGCACCACCACCTGATCAGCTGGTATACGATGATGATTTTGCCCACAGTGACCGATATGATATGATGGGATACCCTCAGAGGCTGATGATATTATGAAACATGTACCTTTGCATGATATGACATTCATACGCATATGCATGATGCTAAAGGCAATTTATGATTTATAAAGTTATTCAGACTGATAGGTTGAGTCATGTACTCTATATTTCTTCTCTGTCTCATATGGATTTATTTATATGCCTTACATACTCAGTACATTATTCGTATTGACGTCCCTTTTACCTGGGGACATTGCGTTTCATGCCCGTAGGTCCTGATAGATAGGTCGAGAGCCCTCCAAGTAGGCTATCAGCTCGGCGGAACATGTTGGTGTGCTCCATTTGCTTCGGAGTTGCTAGTTTGGTTAGTATGATTTAGACGTGTATATTTGATAAGGCGGGACTCTTTCCCGACCTTTATGACATTTATATACTCTTAGAGGCTTGTAGATATATGTTGTGCATATAAAAGATTGTACGACCTTGTCGGCCTATGTTTTGAGTTTATAAATGATCATGTTGGCCTATTAGGCCCGTATGTCATGCATATATGATGATGTAATAAGAAAGATATATTACGTTGGTACTCGATTGAGTAACGTATCGGATGCCCGTTGCGACCCATAGGTTTGGGTCGTCACAGTTAAGATCATTCATGATAGGCTTCGTACAACTTAGTCCAAAAATTATGCCGACGGCAAGGTTTGCGATTTGGTTTTCATGGTTGGTGAGCGGGTATTGCGTCGAGTGTTGCCTGTGAAGGGCGTGATGAGATTTGGAAAGAAGGGCAAGCTTAGCCATAGGTTCATTGGTCCATTTGAGATTATTGATCGAGTGGGAGAGGTGGCTTATAGACTTGCATTGTCATCGAGCTTATCAGCCGTGCATCTAGTGTTTCATGTGTCCATGCTTTGGAAATATCACGGCGATCCATCCCACGTGTTAGATTCAGCACTGTCCAGTTGGACAAGGACTTGTCTTATGAGGAGGAGCCGGTAGCTATTCTAGGCCGGCAGGTTCGTCAGTTGAGATAGAAGACTTTTCCTTCTGTTTGTATTCAGTGGAGAGGTCAGCCTCCTACCGCATCGACCTGGGAGTCCGAGTCCGATATGTAGAGCCGTTATCCCCCTCTTTTACCCGACTCAACTACTTCCTTCTTTTGTTCGTTCGAGGACGAACGATTGTTTTAGAGGCGGAGAATGTGATGATCCAAAAGGTCATCACTTGATTTTAAATTAAATTCTGTGTTTCCGAGGCCTTGAAAACCTCATTTTGAGGTGCCTCAATTTGCGTGCGCAGTCCAGGCGTGTAGCCGAAAAGCTTAAATATGAAAAACAATAAAAAATTTGACTATAAAATGAGTTCATTTGACTTGATTAATATTTTGGGTAAACGGACCCGGACCCGGACCCGGACCCAGACCCGTGATTTGATGGTCCCAGAGGGACCGTAGGAAAATACGGGACTTGGGAGTATGCCCGAAATTAAATTCCGAGGTCCCAAGCCAGAGAAATAAATTTTTAAAGAAATTTTTTCTGAAATTGTTTAAATTATTTTGAAATAAAATTTGATTAGAACATGATGGTATCGGGCCCGTATTTTGGTTCTGGCGCCCAATATAGGTCTTATATATGATTTAAGACGTTTCTATAGAATTTGGTGAAAACGGATGTCATTTGATGCGATTTGGACCTAAATTGCTAAAGTTGAGTTGTAAGAAGTTTTGAAATATTTCATCGATTTTGAGGTTTAATTCATTGTTAACGGTGTTATTTGGGCGATGTGATCACACGGTTAAGTACATATGACGTTATTGAGTTAGTACATTGTTTGGTTAGGAGCCCCGCGGGCTCGGGTGTATTTCAGAAAGTTTTGGACTTAAGAAAAGTTGCAGAAAACAGCTCTTCTGGTGTACTGATATTTTTTTCTTCCCGTTTGCGGGATGGCCCTCATGAACCCGATGTGTATATTATGCTGAAGGAATTTCCTTCTACTCGAACACGTACATCAGGTCGTGAATGTGAGGCTTTGGGGGGTTATCCCTTCACAAACGCGGTCCTAGCCACGCAAACGTGAAGGCTAATTGAGCCTTGGGCGGGGGTGGGGCATTTGTCTTACGCGAACACGACCCATTGGACGCAAATGCGAGGGCTCGAGGAGATTCTTCTCTGCGAATGTGAGCCCGTTTACGCGAACGTGAATGTCTATAGGCCTGACTCATCGCAAACGCGATGAGTCTGTCGCGAACGCGAAGAACATTTTTGCCCAATTATTTTAAAGTCTCAAAAACAGAACACTTACGGAATTTTCATAAAATTTCATAAACCTCTTCTTTTCCAAAGCTCTTAGGCGATTTTTGAAGCATTTCCTCACCATAACCTCTTGGGTAAGTAATTTTTAACTTGTTATCTTCCATTTTTATCAACACTCACTACATTTCTAGGCCTAAAACATGAGATTAAGGGTAGAAAATTAGGAATTGGGTAGAGTTAGGTCTTTTTGATTAATTTTGATTTAGACCTCATTTTGGGGTTGAATTCTAGAACTAATTATTTATTTGGGCTCGTGGGTGAATGGGGGGTTGTATTTTGGTTCGAACCTCGTGTTTTGACCAAACAGACCCCGGGTAGATTTTTGGGAAAAATGATTAGAAAACTATAATTTGGCATTGGAATTTAATCGTTTAGCATTTATTGCTGTTATGAAATCTATTATGTATAGATACGATTAATTTGGAACCGAATTCGAAAGGAAAGGTGGTGCTTGAGGCTTGAGTTGGTCGTGGAAGTTTGAGAAAAATGTCCGGTCTAACCTTAGCTTGAGGGATTAGGAGTTGTGTCCTATTTGCTAATTTCTTCTTGTTGAGTACGACGTATAGGCATGGTGACGAGTATTTATGCATTGGTGTCGAGCATGACCGTGAGTCCTAAATTGATAGTTGTTGTGTTCTTAAATAATACTACGAATGTTTTGATTGATGATTCTCGATATTGGGAAAGGATTGAATTTATTCTCGTGGATTTTTATTTATGATTGAGTATTGGTATTAATTGAGCTAAGTAGGAGTTGAGTTATGATTGGTTATAGCTGATTCTCCCTTGCCGGGATGTTTGTTTTGATCTCCTTGTTCCCTTGCTGGGAAGTTATAATATTACTTTTGTTCCCTTGCCGGGATTCCTTGTGATTTTGTGTTGGCTTGTAAATAGGAGCGGGTGATACGCCTACCACGAGATCTAATGAAATGGGAGCGGGTGGTACGCCTACCACAAGATATGAGAAATGGGATCGGGTTGCACGCTTGCAACGAGATGTGAACCGAAAGTGAAATCTGCCTTTGTTTTCCTTATCCCTGTTAGAAGTTGAATTTTGGTTTCCTATGATTCTCTTGAGGTTCAGTTTTTATCTGTTATTCTCCGAATCATGTTTCCCCTTCCCAGCATTAATTGTTTGTTCTAGTTTATATATATATATATATATATATATATATATATATATATATATATATATCTGGAGTCTGGTCCTAGCCTTGTCACTACCTCACCGTGGTTAGGACAGGCACTTACCAACACATGGGGTCGGTAGTGCTAATGCTACACTCCGCACTCTATGCAGATATCAAGGCAGCTCTGGGACAGCAGCAGTAGCTCGGGAGCCAGCCTTCAATCCACAAAGTTCCCGAGGTAGTCCTGCAGGCGTCCGCGCGTCTCTTCTATGTACTATTACGTTCTATTATCATTTGTATCCGAGACAGACCGAGTTTCTTTCTTTCAGACATTTGTATGTAATAATCACAGACAGTCTGTGAATGTTGTGACACCAGTTTCTGGGTAGAGACATATGTTGGCTTTTCGTATCGATTTTGGTATTATATGTGCTTAAGTCTTCCGCTTAAATTTTTGTCTTCTGCTATTATATTACTGTTTATCACCAGTTACTACAAATAGTTAAAAAGCATTAAAAATGGAAGGGTTAAAGATTTCTAAATTTTCATGTCTTGCCTAGCTTCTACCAGTATGCGCTATCACGACTCCCGTGGGAAATTCGGGTCGTGACAGATGGCCCATTTTTCTCCTATTTTTATTTAGTTTGGGCGATTTTGGAGAGCTTCAAGGGGAGAATTTCTTCAAGCATCACAAGGTAAGTTGTTCCCACTTGTTTTAAGCTAAATACATGGTTTGTATAAGGATTTAAACATGGAAATTCGTAGAAATTGTGGTTTTTTTTTTTACAAAACCTAGAATTTGGTATTTTTGGATTTTTACCACGAATTTGAGCATGGAATTGGACATAACTTATATATTTGAGTTCATGAGGTTATGGGTAAACTTTATCTTCAAAAACTTTCAGAACACGGGCACGTCGGCCCGAGGGTGATTTTGTCGACTTTTCGAACGGACTTGGGAATTGTTGTAAATAGGATTATAATGAGTATTAGAATATATATTTATGGATTTCTCATTTATTGACTAGTTTAAGAGAGTTAGGTATTGATTTGAGTTGATTGAATGGCTTGGGAGCCGTGTAACGACCCGACCAGTCATTTCATGAGTTACCACCCTGTTTTCCACCATTTGTGCTTCTTTATGCTTTGTTCATCTGTGTTATATAGTATCGGGTTTATTTTTTCGAATTCGGAATGGTTTTGGAAAGGCTTGAGACACTTAGTCACTTAAGTTGGTCTTTTAGTTGAAAAAGTCAACTAGAAGTTGACTTATGGGAAATCGATCTCAGAATTTCATTTTTATGATTCGGATAGCTTCAGGAGGTGATTTGGGACTAAGAAGTGTGATCAGAATGAGATTTGAAGGTCCGAAGTAAATTTTGGCTTGAATTGGCGAAATTGGAACTGTGGTGTTTTCCAGTTGGTAGCGGAGATTTTGATATAGGAGGCGTAATAGAATTCTGGAAGTTGGAGTAAGTCCGTGGTGTCATTTGTGACGTGTGTGCAAAATTTCAGGTCATTCAGATGAGGTTTAATAGAGTTTTTGATCAAAAGCGGAATTCAGAAGTTTTTGGAGCTCTTAGGCTTGAATCCATGGTTAATTTGATGTTCCGATGTTGTTTTAGGTGTTTCAAAGATTGGTATAAATTTGGATGGGGGCAAATGACTTGCACATACTTTTGGTTGAGGTCCCGGGGGCCTCATGGTGATTTCGGATGGTTTACGGGAGGTTTGGAGTTGGAATTTGCAGCTGAAGTGCTGAAGATTCTGTCATAACTGCACCTGTGGCTTTGGGACCGTAGGTGTGGGCTCGCGGAAGAGCCCAGAGGGTCGCAGATGCAGAAATAGGTATGGGGAGCTGGAACCGCAGAAGTGATTGTTTGAGCGCACCTGCGATAGCACATGTGTAGTATTATGATCGCAGGTGTTGCCCTAGTGCGGTTAAGTGGTTTCTGCAGATGCGCACCTGGGACCGCAGGTGCGAGTCTGCAGGTGCGAGATTTTGTACCGTAGAAGCGGTTTAGCTGGGGCAGAACATATATATTTGGCCCTTTGCGATTTTCAGCTCTTCTTCACCATTTTAAAATCAATTTTGGAGCTTTTTGGGAGATTTTCAAGAGCGAATTCAATAGAGCTTCATTGAGGTAAGATTTTTTTATCATAAAAATTGTTTCTATGGTGTTATTTCACGGATTAGGATTGTAATTTATGGAAATTAGTGTTTGAAACTGAAGAAAACTAGGGCTTGAAATTGGAGACGTAAAATTAGTGATTTGAGGGGTCATTTATGATTGGATTTTGGTAAAGTTGGTATGTATGAACTCGTGACAGGATAAGGTTTCCATTGATGTTAATTTTGTCAGATTCCAAGCCATGGGCCCGGGTGTCAGGTTTGGCCAATTTTGGGTTTCTTGATGCAATTTGATTATTTTCGCATGGGCTTCGATCCCTTAGCATATTCTAATGTTATGATACTGATTTTGGGTAGATTCAACGTAAGATGATGCCGATTTGAGAGGAAAGGGCATCGCGGGCCAGAGTTTGGACCAGATCGAGATAAGTAATCATTGTAAATGTTGTCCTGAGGGTATGAAACCCCGGATATCACATCGTTGTGCTACTTTGAGGTGACACACATGCTAGGTGATGAGTGTGGAGTCATGCATCATTGGGAATTGTGACTTGGTCCGTTCCGTACGACTATTGAGTTGCGTACTTATTTGGAAATTTTTGGAAAGTATTATTATTTTTAGGGCTAAATGGCGTGTTTGGGCGTTGTGCCGATTATTTGGACCTTATGGCTTTTACTACTAACTTCCTCGCAATTTTTGGTTTGATATTTACACTCAATCTTGCTATGTTCTTACTGTTTTCAAAACTCGGTTTTATTTACTCCTCTTGATTTCAAAAATAATATTTTTAGCCGAGTACTTGTTTTACTGTCAACCCGAGGGGCTTGACTGAGTTTTGATTGAGTGAGGCCGAGAGCCTGTATTGTGAGGACGTTATGGGATCGGGCGCCGCGCCGCGCCGCGCCGCAGCATGTGGTACTGATTTGTTATCTATGAGAGGCCGAGGGCTTGATTTATTATGCCACGAGGTGGCTTATGATTATTATGAGGCCGAGGGCCTATTTGATTATGCCACGAGATGGCTTGTTATTGCGCTTTGGCTGTAAGAGCCCCTCCAGGAGTTTGTACACCCACAGTGAGCGCGAGTACCTAGTGTGAGATGTGATATTGCCCGAGGGGCTATTGTTGTTTCATGTTGTTGCCTGAGGGGCTGATACGAGTGACTGTGAAATAGCCCGAGGGGCTGGTTCTATTGATATTTTGTTCAAGGGGCGGTTATGGTACATGTTTTTTCCCGAGGGGCTGTTTTACTTTCTATACTTTTACTTATCGCTTTCATCACTCGTTTGAAACTATTGAAAAGTGTTTTAAAAGGTTTTACTGAACTGAGATGTTGTACGAGTTTTACTGCTTTACTGTATTGTTCTGGACTTATACTGTTAGCTGTAGCATTATGCTGTGGTTTACGTATTTTCTTACTGCTCGCTACCTTTACTTTTATTACTTACTGAGTTGGCGTACTCATATTACTCCCTGCACCTTATGTGCAGATCCAGCAGTCTCAGGTCATGCTAGCGAGTGTTGACTTATCTTCCTGCAGGCTTTTAGAGTTGACTAGGTAGCTGCTTAGCGTTTGCAGCCCAGTGCTTCTCCGTCGTATCTTTATTCCATTTTGTATTAGTTTGTTTCATACTATGTTGTCTTTTTGTATTACTAAATGAGTTGTAGTTTCTCATGACTGGTGACACCGCGATGTTGGGCTGTATTTTGTTTCCGCACTGTTCTATTCTGCCTTACATTTTGGGATTTTAACTTATTAATAACTTTTAATTGAATTTTTATAATTGTTGGATTGGTTTTGGGGTTTGTGTCGGTTGGCCTAGTTTCACGATAGGCGCAATCACGACCGGGTCCATTTTAGGGTCATGGCAAGTTGGTATCAGAGCCTAGGTTACATAGGTCTCATGAGTCATGAGCAGGTTTAGTAGAGTCTCACGAATCAGTACAGAGACGTCTGTATTTATCCTTGGGAGGCAGCAGAACCTTTAGGAAAACTTTATATTCTTGAATTCTTGTCGTGCGAATTTGTTGATTCTAGTACTAAACTTCTGTCATTCTGTTCTCTCACAGATGGTGAGTACACATGCTACCGGTCAAGATGGACGACCACCAGTACCACCATCAGGGGCTACTAAAGGCCGAGGACGCGATCGAGGTCGTGGTAAGGGCAGGGGTTTAGCCTGCACAACAGCTAGGGCAGACCTGCAGACCCACCAACATCCCCAGTTCAGGATCAGATCCCAGTTGTGGATGCTCCAGCAACATCATCTCAGGAACCGGCTGTGCCTATTGTCATTCCGGGTCTTCAGGAAACCTTGGCTCAGTCTTGATCGTGTGGACTAGTCTCACTCAGGCGGTTGCAGTTTCTACTACCATAACAACTTCTTAGGCCGGGGGAGGCACTCAAACTCTCGCTGCCCTCACACCCGAGCAGGCTGCTCAAGGATTGCAGACACCGGAGGCACCACCAACCCAATTGGTGGCAGCTGCTCAGGGTTATGTAGCTCCGGTTATGCCAGAGGACGAGTAACACAGATTGGAAAGGTTTGGTAGACTTCAGCCTCCGACTTTCAATGGTGCAGAGGGCAAGGATGCCCAGGGTTTCTTGGAGAAGTATGTGCCACAGTCCCGTAGGGAAGAGCTGCGCAGTCAGTTCGAGCAGTTGCGACAGGGAGATATGACTGTGATGCAATATAAGATGAGGTTCTCAAAGTTAGCTCGTCATGCTATTTGGTTGGTCTCTACGGATAGAGAAAGGATCAGGAGGTTCGTGGATGGCCTCACATATCAGCTTTAGATTCTTATGACCAGGGAGAGGGTGTCAGGTGCTACTTTTAAGTTGTTGATATCGCTCGCGAGATTGAGTCAGTTTATCGCTAGGAGCGAGAGGAGAGGGAGGACAAGAGGCCTCGAGGATCAGGTAGTTTTGGGTGTTCTCCTTCGAGAGGTTAGTTTCAGCACGACAGAAGCCGCCCATTCAGTCAGCTCACCCAGGTTATCGTGGGGCATCATCGGACCATGGTTCTCACAGTTCTCAGCAACATCATTCCTCACTCAGTGCCGCTCCAGCCCAAAGTTTGTCCTGTGCTCCATTAGTTCAGGGCTCTTCTATGCCAGGTGCATCTGCTAGTTATTTCGGTGCTAGGGGTTCCCTTCATTCCCTATATCCAACACTAGAGAGTTGTTATAAGTGTGGGGAGTTGGGACATATGTGGAGGAAGTGTCCTCATCGTCTTGGGGGTCCATCTCAACAGAGGAGTCAGCCCTTGACTTCAACACCAGTTACTTCACCACCCACCCACCCATCTACGGGTGGAGGGCATTCATCTATGGGTCACCCAAGAGGGGGAGGTTGATCAAGTGGTGGTCAGGCTCATTTCCATGCACTCCCAGCTAGACCTGATATGATTGCTTCAGATGCGGTGATTACAAGTATTGCCTTAGTCTCCCACAGAGATGCCTCTGTGTTATTTGATCCTTG
Organism: Nicotiana glauca; assembly: GCA_026770625.1. Taxonomy (NCBI): domain Eukaryota; kingdom Viridiplantae; phylum Streptophyta; class Magnoliopsida; order Solanales; family Solanaceae; genus Nicotiana; species Nicotiana glauca. The sequence continues at coordinate 91,945 of MU705684.1, read as the reverse complement.
TTCAACTTTTTCATACGTGTCATTATATTTTGCTCGTTATTTGGGTATGCCCCGTGAGTCTCTTGTTTTATCTGTTTGTGTATCTACTCCGGTGGGTGATACTATTATTGTGGATCGTGTGTACCGGTCATATGTGGTGACCATTGGGGGTTTAAAGACCTGAGTGGATCTTTTGCAACTCTGTATAGTGGATTTCGATGTGATTTTGGGAATGGATTGGTTATCCTCATGCCGTGCTACTCTAGATTGTCACCATAAGACAATGACGTTGGCTATAACGGGCGTGCCACTGATTGAGTGGCGAGGTTTGACTGATTTTGTTCCTAGTGGGGTGATATCATTTATGAAGGCCCAGTGAATGGTTAGGAAGGGTTGTCTTTCATACTTGGTGTTTGTGAGGGATGTCAGTACAGCGACTCCCAGTATCGATTCTATTCCAGTTGTGAGGGATTGGTTGACGTGTTTCCTGCAAACCTGCCAGGCATGCCACCGGATAGGGATATTGATTTTGGTATTGACCTAGTGTCGGGCACTCATCCCATCTCTGTTCCACCGTATCGTATGGCGCCAACAGAGTTGAAGAAATTGAAGGAGCAGCTTCTGGAACTCCTTGATAAGGAGTTCATTCGGCCTAGTATTTCATCGTGGGGTGCGCCTGTTCGGTTCGTGAAGAAGAAGGATGACACTATGAGGATGTGCATTGATTACAGGCTGTTGAACAAGGTTACAATCAAGAACAAGTATCCCTTGCCTCACATTGGTGATTTATTCAACTGGGTTTAAGGAGTGAGGGTGTTCTCCAAGATTGATCTCTGTTTAGGGTATCACCAGTTGAAGATCAGGGACTCGGATATTCTTAAGACAGATTTTAGGACCCGATATGGTCACTACGATTTCCCTTTGATGTCTTTTAGGCTGACCAATGCCCCAACAATGTTCATGCATTTAATGAACAGCGTGTTCCGGCCTTATCTTGACTCATTCGTTATTGTTTTCATTGATGATATTCTGGTGTATTCGCATAGTCTGGAGGAACACGGAGCATTTGAGAGTGGTATTGCAGCAGTTGAAGGAGGAGAAGCTTTATGCAAAGTTCTCTAAATGTGAGTTTTGGCTCAGTTCAGTGGCTTTCTTGGGGCACGTGGTGTCCCGTGAGGGTATTCAGGTTGATCCGAAGAAGATAGAGGCGGTTCAGAGTTGGCACAGGCCGTCCTCAGCGATAGAGATTCACAGTTTTCTTGGTTTTGCAGGTTATTACCATCGGTTCGTTCAGGAATTTTCATCTATTTCATCACCCTTGACTAAATTCACTTCGAAGGGTGCTCCATTCCAGTGGTCGGATGAGTGTGAGGCGAGCTTTCAAAAGCTCAAGACTGCCTTGACCACAACTCCAGTGTTAGTTTTGCCATCAGCTTCTGGTTCATATACAGTGTATTATGATGCTTTGAGAGTGGGTATTAGATATGTGTTGATACAGGAGGGTAGAGTTATTGCTTATGCTTCTCGTCAGTTGAATCCCCATGAGAAGAACTACCTTGTTCATGATTTAGAATTGGCTGCCATTGTTTACACAATTAAGATTTGGAGGCATTATTTGTATGGTGTATCTTGTGAGGTGTTTACTGATCATGATAGTCTCCATTACTTGTTCAAGCAAAAGGATCTCAATTTGAGGCAGTGAAGGTGGTTGGAGCTGCTAAAGGACTATGATATTACTATTTTATACCATTCAGGGAAGGCCAATGTAGTGGTCGATGCTTTGAGCTGGAAGGCGGTGAGTATGGGCAGTCTTGTACTTATTCATGTTGGAGAGAGACCTCTTGTAGTTGATGTTCAGGCCTTAGCCAATCGGTTCGTGAGGTTGGATATTTCGAAGCCCAATCAGGTATTGGCTTGTGTGATTTCTAGGTCTTCCTTATTTGATCGCATCAAAGAGTGCCAGTATGATGATCCACATTTGCTTGTCCTTAAGGACATAGTTCATCACGATGATGCCAAAGATGTGACCATTGGTGATGATGGGGAGTTGAGGGTGCAGGACCGAATTTGTGTGCCCCAATGTGGATGGGCTTCAGGAGTTGATTCTGGAAGAGGCCCATAGCTCGCGGTATACCATTCATCCGAGTGCCGTGAAGATGTATCAGGATTTGAGACAACATTATTGGTGGAGGAGGATGAAGAAAGATATTGTGGGATTTGTATCTCGGCGTCTTAATTGTCAGCAGGTAAAATATGAGCATCAGAGACCGGGTGGCTTGCTTCAGCAGATGGATATTCCAGAGTGGAAGTGGGAGCGGATCATCATGGACTTTGTAGTTGGGCTCCCATGGACATTGAAGAAGTTCGATGCTATTTGGGTGATTGTGGATCGGCTGACCAAGTCTGCACACTTCATTCATATTTGTACTACCTATTCTTCAAAGTGGTTGGCAGAGATCTATATCTAAGAGATTTTTCACTTGCATGGTGTCCCAGTTTCCATCATTTCAGATAGATACACTCAGTTTACTTTGCAGTTTTGGAGGGCCGTGCAGAGAGATTTGGGTACTCAAGTCGAGTTGAGCATAACTTTTCACCGTCAGACGGACGGGCAGTCTGAGCGCACTATTCAAATATTGGAGGACATGTTGCATGCTTGTGTGATTGGCTTTGGTGGTTCATGGTATTAGTTTCTACTACTCGTGGAATTTGCATATAAAAACAACTACTATTCGAGTATTCAGATGGCTCCATATGAGGCTCTATATGGGAGGCGGTATGATTCGAGTCGGGTGAAGGCAGGCTTTTGGGTATGAACTTAGTGTAGGATTCTTTGGACAAGGTGAAGGTGATTCAAGAGAGGCTTCATACAGCGCAGTCGAGACAAAAGAGTTATGCTGACAGGAAGGTTCGTGATGTGTCCTATACGGTTGGGTAGAAGGTTCTACTGAAGGTTTCACTCATAAAGGGTGTTATGATATTTGGGAAGAAGGGTAAATTGAGTCCTTGGTTCATTGAGCCTTTTGAGGTGCTTCGGAGGATTGGGGAGGTGGCTTATGAGCTTGATTTGCCAACCAGCTTGTCGAGTGTGCATCCGGTATATCATGTTTCTATGCTCCGAAAGTACATTGGGATCCATCTCATGTTTTGGTTTTTAGCATGGTTCAATTAGAGGGTGATTTGACCTATGATGTTGAGCCAACAACTATTTTGGAGCGTCAAGTTTGAAAGTTGAGATCAAAGGATATAGCTTCAGTGAAAGTGCAGTGTAGAGGTCGACCCGTGGAGGAGGCTACTTGGGAGACCGAGCGGGTGATGCATATCAGATATCCTCACCTATTTGAGGCTTCAGATATATTTCTTGACTCATTCGAGGATGAACGTTTGTTTAAGAGGGGGAGGATGAAATGACCCGACCGGTCTTTCATGAGTTACCACCCTGTTTTCCCCTATTTCTACTTCTTGATGCTTTGTTCATCTGTGTTATATGGCATCAGGTTAGTTGGTTCGAATTTGGAATGAGTTTGGAAAGGTTTGAGACATTTAGTCTCTTAAGTTGGTCTTTTAGTTGGAAAAGTCAATCGAAAGTTGACTTGTGAGCAATCGATCCTCGGAATTTGTTTTTTTATGATTCAGATAGCTTTGGGAGGTGATTTGGGACTTAGAAGCATGATCGGAATGAGTTTTGGAGGTCCGGAATAGATTTAGGCTTGAATTGGCAAAATCGGGATTGTGGCATTTTTCGGTTGGTAGCGGACATTTTGATAATAGGGTCGGAATGGAATTCCAGAAGTTGGAATAGGTCCGTGGTGTCATTTGTGACGTGTGTGCACAAGTTCAGGTCATTCGTACGATGTTTGATAGATTTTTTGATCAAAAGGGGAATTCAGAAGTTTTTAGAGTTTTTAGACTTGACTCCATGGTTAATTTGATGTTCTGATGTTGTTTTAGGTGTTTCAAAGATTGGTATAAGTTTGTATGGTGGTATATGACTTGTCCGTACTTTTGGTTGAGGTCTAGGGGGCCTCAGGGTGATTTCGGATGGTTAACGGGAGGTTTGGAATTGGAATTTGCAGCTGAAGTGCTGAAGCTCCTGTCATAATCGCACCTGCGGCTTAGGGACCGTAGGTGCAGGCTCACAGATGCGGAAATGGGTATGGGGAGCTGGAACTGCAGAAGCGGTTGTTTGAGCGCATCTGCGATAGCGCAGGTGCGGTATTATGATCACAAGTGCGGTCCTAGTGTGGCTAAGTGGTTTTCGTAGATGCGCACCTGGGACCGCAGGTGTGGGTCCGCATGTGCGATATTTTGTATCGCAAAAACGGTTTAGCTGGGGCAGAACATATATATTTGGCCCTTCGCGATTTTCAGCTCTTTTTCACCATTTTAAATTGATTTTGGAGCTTGTTGGGAAATTTGAAGAGGGAATTCAAGGGAACATCGTTGAGGTTAGATTTTTTATCATAAAAATTGTTTCTATGGTGTTATTTCACGGATTAGGCATGTAACTTATGGAAGTTAATGGTTGAAATTGAAGAAAACTAGGGCTTGAAATTGGAGACCTAAAATTAGGGATTTGAGGGATCATTTGTGGTTGGATTTTGGTAAATTTTGTATGTATGAACTCGTGAGAGGAAAAGGAATTCAATGATGTTAATTTTTGTCAGATTCTGAGACGTGGGCCCGAGGGTCGGGTTTGGCTAATTTTGGGTTTCTTGATGCAATTTGATTATTTTCGCATGGGGTTCGTTCCCTTAGCATATTGTAATGTAATGACACTAATTTTGGGTAGATTCTACGCGAGTTGAGGCCGATTCGAGAGGCAAGGGCATCGCGGGCTAGAGTTTGGACCAGATTGAGGTAAGTAATGATTGTAAATGTTGTCCTGAGGGTATGAAATACCAGATTTCACATCATTGTGCTACTTTGAGGTGACACATGCATTAGGTGACAAGCGTGGAGTCTTGCTATTGGGGATTGTGACTTGGTCCGTCCCGTACGACCATTGAGTCGCGTATTTACTTGGAAACTATTTGATATTGTTATATTTTGGAAAGTATTATTGTGTTTGGGGCTAAATGCCGTGTCTGGGCCTTGCGCCATTTGTTTGGACCCTTAAGGGCTTTTACTACTAACTTCCTCACTATCTTTGGTTTGATATTTACACTCATTCTTGCTATGTTCTTATTGTTTTCATAACTAGGTTTTATTCACTCTTCTTGATTTCAAAAATGATATTTTTAGCCGAATACTTGTTTTACTTTCAGCCCGAGGGGCTTGAGTGAGTTTTGACTGAGTGAGGCATAGGGCATGTGTTGTTAGGATGTTATGGGATTGGGCTGCGTGCTGTAGCATGTGGTACTGATTTGTGATCTATGAGAGGATGAGGGCTTCATTTATTATGCCACGAGGTGGCTTATGATTGTTATGAGGTTGAGGGCCTGTTTAATTATGCCACGAGATGGCTTGTTATTGCGCTTGGGCTATATGATCCCCTCCAGGAGTTTGTACACCCCTAGTGAGCGCGAATACCTAGTGTGAGATGTGATATTGCCCGAGGGGCTATTGTTGTTTCATGTTGTTGCCCGAGGGGCTAATACGGGTGATTGTAAGATAGCCCGAGGGGCTGGTTCTATTGATATTTTGCCCGAGGGGCGCTTATGGTACATGTTTTTGCCCGAGGAGGTGTTTTATGTTTCTATACTTTTACTCGCCGCTTTCATCACTTGTTTAAAACTATTGAAAAGTGTTTTAAAAGGTTTTACTGAACTAAGATGTTTTACGAGTTTTACTGCTTTACTGCATTATTCTAGACTTATACTGTTTGTTGTAGCATTATGCTGTTGTTTACTTGTTTTCTTACTGCTTAGCATCCTTTACTTTTATTACTTAGCGAGTTGGCATAATCACATTACTCCCTACACTTTGCGTGCAGATCCAGGAGTCACGGGTCATGCTAGCAAGTGCTGACTTGTCTTTCAGTCGGCTTTCGGAGTTGACTAGGTAGCTGTTTGGCGTTCACAGCCCAGTGCTTCTTCTTCCTATCTTTATTCTGCTTTGTATTAGTTTGTTTCAGACTATATTGTCATTTTGTATTACTAGACGAGTTGTAGTTTCTCATGACTGGTGATACCCTGATGTCGGGCTGTGTTTTGTTTCCGCACTGTTCTATTCTGCCTTACATTTTGGGATTTTAAGTTATTAATGACTTTTAAATGAATTATTACGATTGTTAAATTAGTTTTGGGTTTTGTATCGGCTGGCCTAGTTTCACGATAGGAGCCATCACGACGTGGTCCGTTTTATGGTCGTGACAAGCTGGTTATGGAATTTCGGAGCGAGGTAAGTCTCCTTTCTAACCTTGTAAGAGGGAATTATCCCCATATATGAAATAGTTCAATATGTTCTTCTATTTGTGAGGGCTACGTAGTCATGAGGTGAGGAGAGTCCGTGTGTAGCTACTACTTTGCTTAAGTCTGGGCAGATTTGGACCCAAAAACATGCTATACTTGTGATATTTGTAACTATATTGTCACATTTAAATTGCTTAAATCATATCAAACTTGGTAAATGAATTTCCAAAGGTTAAACTTCATTTTGTTGACCATTAAAAAAAGGTTGCCATATCCTCGGATAATTGCTCTTTGATGAATTCCTGATTGACTGTTTGATTGTGTTTTCCTTTTGTGGAATAGGCCGCCTCGACAGATTAAATAGATGCATCTATGGTTCTCTCTATTCGACCCTACGGCAGTGCACATTTTAAATATTATGCTGGATCGGTCCGTAAGACTTTTGCATGATTAGCACATTATTGAATTGATTGCTTGGCATTTGTAATAAATGATATTTGCCTATTGGCCTCAGATAAATTAATAAATGATGAAATAAATTTGGAAATCTCCTATTAATAAAAGAATTGTTTATTTGATTCATGATATTGAGTTACAACCATTTTTATAAAAATCCTTGAATTACTATATTATCGGTATATTATTCTTGGCCTTAGTAAATGTCAGAGTCAATCTCTCATCTCTACTTCTTCGAGATTAGACTGGATACTTACTGGGTACGCATTTTTTTCGTACTCATATTACATTTGTTGTACATTTTATTGTATAGGCACTTGTATGGCTAATGGCCTAGTAGGCGTGACAGTATGGTTGACACGGGGACTTAGGTAAGCTACATCTCATGTACGATCCGCAACTAGGAGAGTCTCCTTCAGAGTATTTGTATTTTTCTTTTCTGTCCAAATTTGTATTCCGGACAGTTATTGTATTTTATTTTAAATTCCTCGTAAATGCTCGTACAGTTGTGACACCGGATTTTGGGATGATTATGCGATATTAGGTATTGAAATTGGAAAAAATTATTATTATTCTGTAAAGTTCATATTTTACTAGTTAAATTGGAGGAAATTTATGACTTCAAAAATATTAAAATGAGAATTTTATTAACTTTTTAGTGTTGGCTTGCCTGACAGTAGTGTCCGGAGCCATCACGACCTTTAACGGATTTTGGGTCGTGAGAACATGGTATTGGAGCACTAGGTTAACTTAGGTCTCACAAGTTATGAGCGAGTCTAATAGAGTCTTGCGGATCGGTATGAAGACGTCTGTACTTATCTTCGAGAGGCTACAGGGCCGTTAGGAGCACTTCCCTTCTTGATTCCTTATCGTGTGATTTGTTTCCTCTGAGGCTTATGCCTTCATTTCCTTCCTATTCAATTTTATGCGATGTGAAATGCTTGTTATAAATCGGGAATTGAGTAATTACAGTGGTACTACTGATGTGGTGCAGGAAGTTTCTCCCTGTATATTTGATTGGGCTATTGTCGTCACCTTGCAGAAGGATATTCTGTCATCTTATCTCAGTAGCTGTACTTCTGAGATCTTTAAGGTTACGCCTAGGTTTCTATGATGCTCATGATTTGTTATCTTGCAGTATTGATGTGATGGTAGGATGCTTGCCTATGTGTTGGGGCAGTGAATGACTTGAAAGGAGATTTACTCAATACATGATTCAGAGATTCGATATTTTTTTTCTAGCGGAGGAAAAACAATCTGACTATAATTGTTCAGGTTTTTTTGATGGAGTAACAAGGCGTGGTGTTTTCAAGCGTGGCATAATTTTCATCAATAATATGATGTCGTCGCCCTTGATTGAATGTGTTAAGTTCGATGGAGTTATGGTCTTCGTCAAATCTCCCTCGGGGCAGGGAAGTGTGAAATATTGCCGGAGAAGTGGCTATCAGAGATCACGGTGTGCGGTGGTTCAATATGGAATCAGTGTTCCTAGTGTGGATGGCCTGAGAAAGATGATCTTTGAGGGGGTTTAAAGTTGGTAGGGATCTATTAGTTCAAGTGCTACAAAGATGGATTTTGACTTAAGGCAACAACTGGGCAGCGAAGGATGAGGAAGGATATGTGGGAGGTTTCTTCCGTTGGATAAACTTCTAGAAGGCCAAGTATGAGAACAAAGAGTCGAACAGTTTCTTAAAGGAGTGAGTTTGACCAAAGTGGGAGACTGGTAGTGTAGCATATGGGTTTTGTGGTAGGAAAACTACATGCCTTGAGGAACGTTTAGAGTGATTTGGGATTTATGGTGGACGGTGACTGGGTCTATAGATTTAATTCAAAATATTGGCCATTATACGGTGGGAGATTTGGATACAACAGAAATGAGTTGCTTGATATGAAGAAGGATACAACATGACTTTGGCTTTGAAGGTATTGTCGCACCTTTAGTTGATGTCCATGAGGAGAGAACATACTTGTACAGGTGATGAATGAGCACGAGCTCAACATAGGTTACTGATTTCGTAGTATTTGGGTACAACATGTAATTTCCATATATGGGTTATCTCCCGTGAGAAAGCTAGCAGTCCCGTGGTGTTGACGAAACTTCTACAAAGAATTCTACAGGCCATCCGATAAAAGGTCGAATATGTAAATATGGCTAGTGATTCAGAGTATTCATGAAATGGTTAACGTGAAGATTTCAAGGAGTTTAGCGGTTTGATTGTGCAAGATAATGTCAGTGAGGAAGAAGGAATCTTGGTAGGTTCTAGGGTTATGTAATGGTAACTTCAAGCTAAGTGGAAGAGCCCCACCGCCTACGATTGGATTTCAAGGTTGTCTACTTGTGAAGTTTCTAGTTATCTCCATATTGGTCGATTATTACGACTAAGGAAAGAAAACAACAGTGGATATTTGAGCAAAGGATATGGGGTATGTGTGCTATAATTGGCCTTATCGATTCATGTTCAGGTTTTGGGAAGACTCATGATTTATGCTTCGTGTAGAGGTGATTTAAAGGGAAACTGATCCGGTCGGGTGCTTCTTTGAGAGGGTGTTCATTTGCTAGCAAGGTTTTGGATTTTGATTATATTCGGGACCGAGCCAGAGTGGGTGACTCTAAAAAACGGTCCTAGTGGAATCACAAGTTAAAGTGCGAAGCGTAAAGATTTCGAGTCCATAGTATGGGTGAGTATCGAGCTGTTGCAGTAGATTATGATAAAGGATCCTGGGGTGTTCTTCATTAACTTCATTTTATGGTGTAGTATAAGAGGAATGGGAGGAAATAACTTTGGATTTATGAAAGAATTATCAGAATGGGTGTACAAGTTGAAGACACGATTATGCGCATAAGGAGGGTATGAAATGGTTTGTGGGTTTTGAGACAATGTGATCTTGTGAAATGGGGTCACTGAGGACCAGTGCAATTGAGTTATCTATATTTTGAATTGAGCTACTATTATTCGTAAGGCAAGTCCAGGGTAAATTAGAAGAAGTCAAATCGGTTAGCAATGGTTGAATCGACATAATGAAGGCAATGATCAGCTCCTTCAACATGTTGAGTTACTCATGTGATTTGTGGTGGTATGAGGGAGGTTTGATGATCGTCGTAACTGATCTTATTTGGGAGGCTTTCGAGTATTATGTCCTGTTATGTATAGATAGATCCGCATAAGGGTTATGGTAGTTTAGACCACTACTTGAGGTTGGTATTTCTGCGGATATGAGGATTCAGTCGCGTGTTGCAATCGTTCTCTTGGAATGAGTGTTTACCCTATTAGTAGTTTTGAAGTTACGATGAAATTCTTGTACTCTTGCACATTGTCACGATTAAGTGCAGTGATCAGCATGGGATTCGGAAGTTGAGGATCAAGGTTGCAGTTTGGTGTCGACAAGACTGTCAAGAGCTTGGATGAGCGGGAAAGGATTCAGATTGTTAGAGCAAACTCATATTTTCTTTAGCATCACCTGAGATCGTTGTCCTGTGTAAGAAGAGGCTTTGAGTATTGATTTGCGGATGCTTGTTTTGCTTTACACCATTATTGTGGCTGGTGGTATGGGTGTGTAGATTGTTACCTGGTGCAGAAGGTCGTAGGGGCGTACCCCATGGAAAGATGGAATAAATGTGATAGGTAGTCACTTAATTGGTTAAAGATTAAAACCAAGTATGGAGATTGTGGTACTATCGTTGATGTGAGAATTTATGCCTAAAGGGCGCTCAATTCATTTGGTGGTGGACTATGGAAGTTTGTTTCGAATTTGACGGTTGTTCTTGTGTATCATAGTAAGGAGGGTTATTGCGAATCCTGGAAAGGTTATTAGCCTAGTACGGTACGATCAGAATCAACTTGAGGTCTGTGGAGAGATCTAAATGTGCATGTGGTATCCATATCAGTCCGGATGTATTCTTTAGCATAAGCGCTCCTTATGGAGGAGTATCCGGACATTGGATGTTGTTTCATCGTTAGCTATTTCATGTAATACTAAATTATGTCATGTGAGTTGTGAAACGACATGCAAAATTTCATATATGTTGAGTTTCATGTAATGATGGTGTTATGTGATGAGGATGGCACTCGAGATTCAGATCATATATCGCACCTTAGTTGTGCTTGAGTTTTGTAGCGTATGGCGCTATATGTCTCCCCAGGGATGGTATTATGCACTTAGCCTGCTGGTGGCCGATATTCGGATATTTTGTAGTAATGAGCATTCTAGCACGGTAAATATCTCCTTATATAGATTTTATGTGTGGATCAGGTGGCACCCGCCATAGGTATATTGTTTGGATCGAGTTGCACGCCGTAACAGTGTGATGTTGAGTACAGTCCCCGATAGCTATTTTTGTGTGTTTTGTTTTCCATTTTTTGAGGAAGGTTTATGATACCTTTTTGGTTGTCTAATTTGTTATGCGGGTTGAGTAATCCTTTCTATAGTTCAATTTCCTTATATATCACATATGGGTTTGTTGCTTATTGGCACTTTGTGGCATCATATGAGACTTTTGGCAGCGTCTGAGGTGGCTTATTGCTTGAACAGTTTATACTGGGTGAGACGAGATTTTAGGACCTGGGATCAGTGCGATAAAATTTATATGAAGTATATTAAAGAGAAAATATAGTTATTTGATTCATAATGAGGCAATGGATCTTCTCAAGAGAAGGAACTCAATGAATTATTGACTCAGCAGTTGGTCATGAACTTCTTCATATCTCTTCCATCATAGAAGTATTGCAAGAGTTGGAACAAGAATTATATATGTCATGAGGTGCATTTCATGCATTGGATTCGTGAAATCTTGGCTATTGTTGTCAAAGGATGTTATTATGGTTATGTGAGTTATGTAGTGTAGATTCAGCTAAGGTATGCAATCATGTATTGGTGCATCGCATAGAGATTGATACGGTGTTCGTATGATGGAAGCACGCCTGGGAGAGAATTTTGGATGTTGGAATCGAGCTCTAAAGCCTATTTGGCTAAGTAAAAGGGAAAATCATCAAGTTAGCTAGAGCTAATGTGCTCAACTGAGTTTTGGTAGCACGAGTAGGTGCACGAGGTGTTAAGCACAAATCACCAGCACATTTCTTAGCACGTTCGAGGACGAACGAATGTTTAAATGGGAGAGAATGCATTACCTGAGTGGTCGTTTTGAGCTCTAGAGTGTCATTTGGCGGTTTGATGCTAAGAGAAGCTTCACTTAAGATATAATGACTTGTATGCATGGTCGGAATGAATTTATTGAAGTTCGGAGTTGATTTTGAAATAAAATTCTCATTTCGAAAGCTTTAAGTTGGACGAATTAACTAAGGTTGGATTTTGAGTAAAAGACGTCAGAATTGGGATTTGGGTTCCAGTAGGTTGGTTTGATGATTTCGAACTTTGGCTTATGTTCAGATCGGGTTTTGGATGACCCGGGAGCATTACGGAGTCCATTGTAGAAGTTGGCATTTTGAAAGAAATTCATAAATTTGGGTTTAAGAGCATTTCAATGTTATTGATGTCTGTTTGGGATTCTGATTCTGGGAATAGCTCCGTATGGTGATTCTAGAATTGGGAATGCGTCGAAAAGTGGATTCGGAGGTCCGTAGGTCATTTTGGAGTCATTGGGCTATAGTTGGAAATTTGAAGGTTTTTGAGAAGTTTGATTGGAAGTGGACATTTTGATATCGGGGTAGGATTCCGATTCCGGAAGTTGGAGTAGGTACGTAATGTCAAATACGACATGCATGCAAAATTTGAGGTCAATCGGACGTGTTTTGTTAGGTTTCAGCATCGAATGTGGAAGTTTGAAGTCCAAAAGTTTATTAAGCTTGAATTGAAGATTCATGGTTTTAGCATTGTTTGTTGTTAGTTGAAGGCTCGACTAAGTTTGTATAGTGTTTTGGAACTGGTTGGTGTGATTGGACAGGGTCCCGGAGGCCTCAGGTGGATTCCGGATGGTTAACGGATTGAATTCGGCCTTATGAAGATTTGCTAAGCTTGCTGTCATCTGGTGTAACTGCACCTGTGAGGCCTTGGCTGCAAGTGCGGAGCCGCAGAAGCGGCCAAACAGGCGCATATGTGATTTTGGTGGGGAAGTGCTGAGATCGCAAATGTGGTCTTTTCGTCATAGAAGCAAGACCGCACCTGCAGAAAGGAAGGCGCAGAAGCGGAACATTTGCGCATCTGCAGAACCCCCAGAAGTGGTCAAGTGACCGCTGATGCGAGGATTGCTGTGCAGACGAGGATTTTTATAAGTAGGACTTGGCCCTTTTTTCTCCCATTTTCATTTGGTTTGGGCGATTTTGGAGAGCTTCAAAGGGAGATTTTCTTCAAGCATTACAAGTTAAGTTGTTACCACTTGTTGTAAGTTAAATACACGGTTTGTATAAGGATTTAAACATGAAAATTAGTAAAAATTGTGGGGTTTGGTAGAAAACCTAGAATTTTGTATTTTTGAAATTTACCACAAATTTAAACATGTAATTGGACATTAATTATATATTTCAGTTTGCGAGATTATGGGTAAACTTTATCTTCAAAAATTTTCGGGCACGTGGGCCCGAGGGTCATTTTATCAACTTTTCGAACGGAGTTGGGAATTGTTGTAAATAGCATTATAATGAGTATTAGAGTATATATTTATGGATTTTCTCATTTATTGACTACTTTTGAAGAGTTGGGTATTGATTTGAGTTGATTGAATAGTGTGGGAGCCAGTTATGGAACTTCGAGGCGAGGTAAGTCTCCTTTCTAACCTTGTAAGAGGCAATTAACCCCATAGGTGAAATAATTCAATATATGCTTCTATTTTGTGGGGGATATGTATGCACGAGGTGACAAAAGTCCGTGCGTAGCTACTATTTTGCTTAAGTCCGGGTAGATTAGAACCCAAAAGCATGCTATACTTGCGATATTTGTAACCTTATTGTCAAATTTAAACTGCTTAAATCATATCGAACTTGGTAAATGAATTTTCAAAAGGTTAATATTCATTTTCTTGACTGTTAAAAGAAGCTTGACATTTCCTCAAATAATTGCTCCTTGTTAAATTTCCAATTGACTATTTGATTGTGTTTTCCTTTTGTAGAACAGGCTGAACGCCTCGGCAGATTAAATAGATACATCTATGGTTCGCACCGTTCGACCCTTCGATAGTGCACAATTTAAATATTATGCTGGATTGGGCTGTACGACCTCAGCATGATTTGCACATGATTGAATTTATTGCTTGGCATTTATAATAAATGATATTTCTTTATTGGCCTGAGATAAATTGATAAATGATGAAAATAAATTGGGAAATCTCCTATTAACAAAATAATTATTTACTTGCTTCATGCTATTGAGTTACAACCATTTTTTTAAATAATCCTTGAATTACTATATTATCAGTATATTATTGTAGTAAGTGTCGGAGTCAACTTCTCGTCACTACTTCTTCGAGATTAGACTTGATACTTATTGGGTATGTGTTGTTTTCGTACTCATGCTATACTTCCTATACATTTTGTTGTACAGGCACCTGTATGGCTAGTGTCCTAGTGGGCACATCGGCATGGTTGACACAGGGACATAGGTGAGTTGCATCTCATGTACGATCCGCAGCTAGCAGAGTCTCCGTCAGAGTATTTGTATTTTCTTTCCTGTCCAAATTTTTATTCCGGACAGTTATTGTATTTTCTTTTAAATTCTTAGTAAATGCTCATGCACTTGTGACATCATGTTCTGGGATGATTATACGATATTAGGTATTGAAATTGGAAAATATTATTATTATTTTATAAATTTCGTCTTTTACTAGTTAAATTGAAGGAAATTTATGATTTCAAAAATATTAAAACGAGAATTTAATTAACTATTTAGTGTTGGCTTGCCTGACAGTGGTGTCTAGCGCCATCACGGCTTTTAGCGGATTTTGGGTCATGACAACATGGTATCAGAGCACTAGGTTCACTTAGGTCTCTCAAATCATGAGCGAGTCTAGTAGAGTCTTGCTGATTGGTATGGATACGTCTGTACTTATCTTTGAGAGGCTACAGGGCTGTTAGGAGCACTTCAATTCTTGATTCCTCATTATGCGATTTGATTCCTCTGAGGCTTATGCCTTCGTTTCTTTCCTATTCAATCTTATGCGACATGAAGGGCTTGTTATAAATTGGGTATTGAGGATGTTCGGTCACCGCCAATTTCAAGGTTGAAAAACCTTCCTCTGTACAAGGTCAGTGTGAGGAGTTCTCAACATACATATATGCTCGATCATTGAAGAAGTCCTCCCCATAGTAAAAAAAGGATCGCAATTAGGTTGGCAAGCACGTGGTGGTTCACGGACTTGATGAAGATATGACTACCCACGTAGAGGGATACTCAAGTGTTTACACTTATCCCTTTGCACTGGGTCCATTAGATCCGGTCATCATCGACTTATGCAAAAGATATGAAGTATGCCTCGGTCAAATTCACCTTTCATTCTAGGGGATTGTGATCTTTCTTCGATTCTTCGTGAGCAAGATCGATGGATGCCCACACCTCATGCACCTATACAGTCCCCGAATCTTTTGGGGGGAATTATCAAGCTTGTGTGTCGGGCTAGTAAAGCCTATTTTTGAGTGTTGATAAAGATCGGGATCAAGGCTGGCTAGGTCATCTTTTCCGAATGAGGACTTTGGACTTGATCCCAGCTGAGTGAATGCCGTTCCCCGAGAAGTGGAATATATCACGTAAGTAAAATTTCGTTTCCAAATTTTCATTTTACTTTTTTTCCCTTCCCTCTTATCGGCGATTTGTGTGGTGCAACTGTCGCTCGAGTCCTAAATGCAGTCCCTCGACTCAAGAAGTGGGTCGGGGGTATCGTGTTACAAAGGCTATATTCTGAGCTCTCATGGCATGAACTTTCGAAGGGCCAGCGGGAGGCCCGTTCCCATGGTAAGATTCCTTCCTTGAGTAAGCAATATTTTGGGTTCCCTTCGTGTCATTCAGTTCTTACTTGTTTCATTTCCTTTTGGTTGTTTATCCAAGGACGTCATTCTAAAGCCTCCATCTAATGGTGAGAACTTTCCCGAGATAAGGTGAAGGAAAAGGGCTCCTAATTCTTCGAACTCAGAAAAGAAGATAACAAGAAGAATTCTGGTGCGCAAGTCCAAATAAAGTACTAGCGCTCCAGCACCATCCTCGGATTTAGTCTACCCGCTGAGGAATGAATCCGAAGAAGAAGGAGAGACCTTCAATCTGATAGCCGGTGAGCCATCGCAACTCGAGGAGCAAGGGCCCCTAAAATAAAGAGATACGAAGCTGATTTTCTTCCAGTTAGGGAGGCCGACGAGGAGGCCATGGCTAAGGCTTCCCAAGATGTGGGCAATGCACCAAAGGATTCAATCGGTGTGATAAACATCACCGAGCCTCCTTGATTCACTTAGTCCATGTATAACGGATGTTACACCCCATGTTTTCGTACGTAAGAGTATGTTGTTAGTCAATTAATGTAAGCTCAGAAATGAAATCATCGTTGAAAAGTTTACAAAGTTAGTTAATCATGTTAACATGGAGGTTACAAATATTTAAGATCATGAAAAATAAGTACCAAGAGGGTTTGAAGGCTTAGAAGGTAAACGAATTGAAGAAAATAAGTTTAACTGAAGTCGACAAGTTGGAATGTTATTGTTACACCCCATATTTTTGTATGTAAGAGTACGTCATAAGTCAATTAATGTGAGCTCAGAAAGGGAATCCTCTTTGAAAAGTTTACCAAGTTAGTTCATCATGTCAACGTGGAGATTACAAATATTTAAGTTCATTAATACCAAGTAGAAAGAGGGTTCGAAGACTTAGAAGCTAAACGAATTGAAGAAAATAAGTTTCGTCGAAAGTCGACAAGTTGGAATGTTTTACCATGTAATTTTGGGGTGAGACTAGGTTTATTAACATTATAAGGAGGTTATATTATGATTTATTTTAGTCGTATAATAGTTGGTGTTATTTTTTAAAGTCAAGCGAGTTGTGAAACAAAAGTTGGAAAAGGTCATCACAAGTTCCATTCATAAATGTGCTGAAAATTAGGTCAAATGTAACTGAGCTTTTCTCCCAATATACTTCGAATTAGGGGATGATCTCTCTACCAAATTGAATATATACGAGTATATTTTTTAACACATTAAACTGTTTGTTGATACGATTTTGGAGTAGAGAGATATTTGTATTTTCGCGAGACAGCGCATACTGGTAGGTGACAAGTAGGTGCATCACCTACTTGCCAAAAGGACAGGTGTCAATTAAACCTCCTAAAGTCTCCCAAGAGGGGACATTTAAAGGAAAATAAACTCATTTAATTCACTCATATTTCAGACCATAAAACCAGATTTAACCCCTGCAACTCCTCCCCAAAAATTTCACACAAACCCTAGGTTATTTCGGATGTTACGATGTGATTCTAGTGCCGAAAACCCGGACAACATGCTAGTTTCTCTTTCTTCTTCGTGTAGCTGCGTTGGGGGACTGATTTTTTTTATGGAAAAGGACTATGTTTCATGGTTCTACTCATTCCAAGGTAAATTTATGATTCTCCTTCAATTATCTATGCTTGTACGAGTTGTAACTCGACCGTAAAGACTAGACCTAGCGAGTTTTGAATGAGTGGTATGTTTTTTGTTGTTGCATCACTATTGGATGGTTGTGAAATTATTCTTAATTTGAATTTATGGCTGGTTTATAGGATAAGAGGCTTAATTATGTATTGTTATTTGTGTTGCTCAATTTGAAATAAAAGACAAGTCGAAACATGTTTTAGTAAACCGAAAAGTCAGTTTTGAGTTGTTGAATTTGTGGGTTGTTTTGTGTTGCTGTTGGATTGTCTATTTCGCTAATGTTTTTATGGATTTTGGGAGGAGAAAGAGTGTGGAGAAATACCAAATAATGGTAGGGCAGTTGGCTGTTCGTTCGTCGTTACATTTTTTTTAGGTTGTTGGACACTACTTTGGTTGTTGTTTTATGTATGAAGTGATTAGGGTGTGTGCGTTGTTTTGTGGTATATTATGATGGAGATAAGGTTGGAACATGATGCATACATATTTTTATTATTGTGTTCTTTCTGTTGTTGGTATATGGTATTGGAAGATGGCCCTGTTATAGGGGAGATGCTGCCAAAATCTACGTAAACAAGCTACTAGTTTAAGTTGCAGACTTAGCCTTTACGTAGCACTGATTTGGAATCTCCTTATATCGTGGTAGATTAAATTGAGTTGTTTGAAGAATTTCTTAGAAGGCATTAAGGACTCAACAGAGTTAAGGTATGTTAAGACACTTTCTTCTTTCTTTTGGCATGATCTAAAATGAAATGAACATAAACGATACGTTATTTCATAATGAATCTACTCCTAGCATCTAAGGTTGTCCATGTTCTTTTAGTACAAAGTTATTCTAATAAAGTATGTATGATCCTTGAGTCCTAGTGAAGTTCATATTGATGATATGATGTCCATAATACTAATCGAAGGTGCAACGACCTTACGTCACTCTGAAAGTTTTAGAACGTGATTCCATGAGTTGAGCATGCATTATATATATGTATATATTTTACTCTATCGATCCACGCTATAGTCGGCCGGGTACGGTATCTATTGTGCAACCACTAATAAGTTGGGTTTACCAAACTTCACATGGCCGGGTACAATTCGATCGAGCCTTATGATAGCCGGGTATGTTTTTACCGAGTCCTATTTAAGGTCGGGTATGATATGATGATGATGATGGCCACAGAGGAGAATGTTTTTAAAAGTTTTTATATATATATATATATATATATATATATATATATATATATATATATATATATATATATATGTATGTATGTATTATGCATTTCATGTCAGTAGTCCTCAGAGGCATTCAGATGTTACAGATTCCATCTCCTCTATCTCTCTTTACATTACTGTTCTTATTTATATTTTCCTGCCTTACATACTCAATACTTTATTCATACTGACCTCCCTTTTGCCAGGGGATGCTGTGTTTTATGCGCGCAGGTCCCGATTGACAGGTTGACATTCCTCCTAGTAGGCTATCAGCTCAGCGGAAGGTGTTGGTGCACTCCATTTGCTCCGGAGTGTCCTATTTGGTCAGTATAATTAGGACATGTATTGATTGGTATGGTGGGGCCCTATCCCGAACTTATGCTATGTATGTACTCTTAGAATCTTGTAGACAGATGTCATGCATATGAAAGATTTTATGGCCTTGTCAGTGTATGTTCAGTGTATGAGTGTTCATTTTGGTCTTATAGGACTGCATGTCATATGTATAAGTTTGTATTACATGTTGGGTCATACTATATCAAGTATTCCCTTATGTTTAATTCTTGTTATATCATGACAGTCCTTCCGGCCCATTTACCCATGATGGTATGATAAGAAAGTTATTTTATGTTGGTACACGGTTGAGTAAGCCACCGAGTGCCCATCGCGGCCCTACGATTCGTGTCGTGACAAAAGTGATATCAGAGCATTTCCTTCCTAGGGAGTCTACAAGCCGTGTCTAGTAGAGTCTTGTTTATGGGTGTTTTGTGCACCACACTTATAAGCAGGAGGCTGCAGGCCATTTAGGACTGTCACTCTTTCATCTTACCCTAGATCGTATGGTAGGGCTCAATTGTAAGAATTCAAACTTCTAAATTCCATTTTATTTGTAACACAATGATACCTCATCCAAACAGATAGTTTGTAAGAGATTAAACGTTGTTGTGGAAGAGCTGAGTCAATGAAACTCGATTTTGCATCATGCTTATGATGAGTAAATGTAAGGCCTTCAGTAGATTATATGTGTACTAAGACGCGTACGTTTATTGATAAGCAGGCGTAAGGCATGAACATCTATCCACCCATATTGTTTAAAAATTAACAAGAGAACCAGGGTAGGTACAAGTTTCAACAAGTAAAACAAGCAAGGTGGCGAAGGTTACGATGTACCAGTTAATGAAGGTTTTGAGTTTTTACAATTCAGGCAGAGAAATATATGTATTCCGAGTTACCTTCAACAGTAACAGAGGTATGTAAAATTGGCCACACCCATCTCATTATTCCCTATGAGAGTTGACATATATAATTTAAGAGAAGAAGGGGATAGCAAGATCCAATCGGGGCTAGAGTAACCCAAAATGGTAGATGGATTATTATCATTAGCTAACATTTTCGAAGGATATTGCAAATGTGGTAATAGTTCTCCTTGTGAGACACCCCGATGGTGCAATATAGAATAGTGCATTTAGATATGAATACTAGAATGTCTAGAAAAATTTAGAAGATTGGCACTGGAATCCTAGAAGGGATAAATATTTACCTTTGTATGGCTGCCGCTCCTAGTAAAGAGAGAATACTAGGCGACCCGAAGAGCCAGTGGATGGAGCAAGGGGAGATAAAAGCGAAGAATGTTTTGTTGAAGTTTTCAGAATAAAGTGATAAACAGAAATATTAGCAGGAGAATAAGAAGAGAGTAAATAAAGTATTATGAGTAAGATGTGATAAATAGGTGATAACGGTAAATCAAAATATGACACGATGATAGAGTCTATAGTCAAGTGAAAGAAAAGACAAGAGGTGACAGGCCTTGAGTCAATAATAGAGTATAGGCCAAAGGCTATATCCTCATTCGAGAATTGAGCTTGTGACTCGAACGTGATTACCAGAATGAAAAATTAGACCCCCGTAGTAATAGAATTTAGTATGGGATAGTAAACAAGATAAAATCGAACATAAATTAGGGACCGGAGGATTTGATAATAGTAGACATCGTGATAACTTCATAGATCACATTTTGACAATAATAGAATTGACAACGGAGGAATAACCTTTAAAGTTCATTTAAGAAGACGTTTCCCTAAAGAAAACGCTCTGAGCAGAGTTAATCTTAAGGGAATAAGTGTGCCAGTTACACTAGGTGTCACCTTCGTGCGTAAGAAATTAAGTTATCCTTGGTACAGAAGGGTTACCATAAGGCGAGTAAGGGTCATTGATGATGTGAAAAGATGCCAAAGATGAAGAGGTAAAACATCAATAGGTAGATCTTCGTAGCACTAAGTCTTAGTACTCTCCTAAAGAAGGGAAGATGGTGTGATATGGTATTAAGTCGGAGTTATTGTTTCAGGTAACTATGAGATAATAAAGGAAGAATGTGGCAGAAAGGCAAAAGGAGTGAGATTGCATTCATCCAGACCCTGCAGATATGTTACGCTCCAGAACATAACACAAGCAAGCTGCCGGGGAGAGGCAAATAAGGTTCCCACACCAGATGTTATTGACAAATAAGTGCGAATGAATAGTCGATACATAAGGAGCCAGTACGAGTGATAAGTTAAGACAAAGAAAATAACCCAAGAGAGATTATACGGAATATAGATATGAGAATGGACCAATGTGTAGTTAGTATTGATTAAGTAAGGGCCTTATTATGGCTAGACAAGTGGATACAGACAAATCAGTAGATCGGGCAAGATAAATATAGTGAACCCCAACATAGTGAATTCAGTGTCACAGATATGACGTCGTAATCCTTGATAAATATTACGATAGGACTTGGGGTTATTAAAGGTACCGTATAAGTATTATGAAAATAAAAAAAGGTGCCACTAGGAAGACAGTAAAAAAAATTTAGTTCAGAAGCAACCCTATGAGCACAAAGGCGCGGAGGTAAGTAACTAAGGATAATTATAAGTGAGTGGCAACATCAAAAGTTTCTTCGGGTATACGGTGTAATAAGCTTGTAGATTTACAGGAGTCAGAGGATCTCCCCTAAGTACTACCTCGAAAGACTAGCTCAAGAAATAAGGAAGAGGGCTTCAACCTAAGCATATTAACTTGAAGAAGAATTGGTCTAGTAACAATAGTCTCACTACAACATTAGATGTACTCCATAAGAAAGTGGTGCCTATATTGGCTAATTAATGGAAAAAAAATCAAAGGTGGTGTTTGAGATCATATGAGGTACAGGAAATTATAGTATTTGTGGGCAATAAGACAAGCCACAACAAGTGACAGAACGACCAGGAAAAGTAATTGTTACATTTAAAGGCAACTGAGAAGGCACAAAAGGAAATATGTGGTGCTAGTAAGTTAAAGGAAGGATGTGAGTAGTACAAATAGATATGTTTAGGTCGCAAGCTAAAGTATGGAAGAGTGACAAGACTTTAGGTATATGGGAGTAAGGTAAGAAAAGGTGAGTTAGGAGCTGACAAGAGTACGTAAGACCTCAGTATTAAGCCCATCAAACAAGAGAGCTGATGGTTTATGTATGTTATAAAAAGCTCAGTATAGCTTGAATTAACAAGGAAGAGTCTAAGACTAGGAGCATTTAGAAGAGATAGAATGCTGCCCTGGTCGTAATGTAAGGGTGTAATTGTGGTAAATAATAAAATGATGATATTTAAGCCTTCAATTGAGTAATGATTCAAATAGGAGATTTTATGGATGCCATGGGATTATAATATAAAACAAATCACATTGGGATGCTATGAAATATGGTTATTGAAGTATGGTATCGTCCCTAGGTGGATAAGGAAAGCCACATCAGATGTTCCTCGATAAGACGTGAGCCCTAGTGACAATGTATTACGTAAAAGGTTTCAAGTTATCAGTGGTGGATAATAGATCAACATTAAGGTAAATCAATATTAGATGGATAAGAGTTCCAAAACATAAGAGGAGATTATGATGCCATTATTTAGATGAACAGTAATAAGGAAGCATTAAATGACTTAGATTTATACATATAGGATAAGTAGAGTAACCTGGAGTTGGGTAGCAAACCTCGGTAATAATAAATCGAAGTAAGTGTTATGATATAGTATAACCTACCTAGATGTAGTAAAGCAATAAGGATAGATATATAAGGCTATGAAAGAAGATATAGCAATAGTCGTAAGTTCAATAAAGTACCAAGCAAAGAACTTTAGTACACCTATAGATGCCTTGAGGGACATCTTGTCATAGTTATGTATATGTTCGCAAAGTGAGGCCTAGAGATTGGCTACAAACTGGAGGAAAAAAGAGAGACCAGTCGCATACAAGTACATGGCTGTACATAATGCATGTTAGAAGGTAACAACAGTTGCGAGATTGGAAATATTTCGACCACAGGTCGTGGTATGAGAAAGAGGCCTAAAGGGGGAATACCCTGGCCTTTTGATTTATTTACAGAACAGTTTCCTAGATGTCAAGGACAATATTAAATTATTCTTAAGAGCTACAGGTTATGAGACTGATAAGTGAATTAGTCAACATTCGAGGACGAATGTTCCAAAGGGGGGAATGATGTTACACCCCATGTTTTCGTACGTAAGAGTACGTCATAAGTCAATTAATGCAAGCTCAAAAAGGGAATCATCTTTGACAAGTTTACAAAGTTAGTTCATCATGTTAACATGGAGGTTACAAATATTTAAGTTCATTAATACCAATTAGCAAGAGGTTTTGAAGGCTTAGAAGCTAATCGAATTGAAGAAAATAAGTTTCGTCGAAAGTCGATAACTTGGAATGTTTTACCATGTACTTTTAGGGTGAGATTAGGGTTATTAATAGTATAAGGAGATTATATTATGATTTATTTTAGTTTTATGGTAGTTGGTGTTATTTTTTGAAGTCACGCGAGTTGTGGAACAAAAGTTGGAAAAAGTCATCACAAGTTCCATTCATAAATGTGCTGAAAATTAGGTCAAATGTAACTGAGTATTTCTCCCAATATACTTCGAATTAGTGGACGATCTACCTATAAAATTGAAGATATATGAGTCTATTTTCTAAAATATTAAACCGTTTGTTGATACAGTATTGTAGTAGAGAGATATTTGCATTTTTGCGATACATCGCAGACTGGTAGGTGACAAGTAGGTGCATCACCTACTTGCCAAAAGGAGAGGTCTCAATTAAACCTCCTAAAGTCGTCCAAGACGGGAAATTTAAAGGCTTATAAATTAATTTAATTCACTCATATTTCGGACCATAAAACCATAGTTAACCTCTGCAACTCCCCTCCCCCCCCCCCCCCCCCCCCAAAAAAAATTCCACACAAACGATAGGTTATTTCGGATGTTACGATGTGATTCTAGTGCCGAAAACCCGGACAGCTTGCTAGTTTCTCTTTCTCCTTCATGTAGCTTCTTTGGGGGTCTGATTTTTTTATGGATAAGGAATAGTTTTCATGGTTATACTCATTCCAAGATAAATTTATGCTTCTCCTTTCGTTATCTATGCTTGTACGAGTTGTAACTCGACCGTAAAGACAAGACCTAGTGAGTTTCGAATGCGTGGTATGTTGTTTGTTGTTGCCTCACTATTGGCTGGTTGTGAACTTATTTTTAATTTAAATTGATGTCTGGTTTATAGTATAAGAGTCTTAATTATGTATTGTTGTTTTTGTTGCTCAATTTGAAAGAAAAGACAAGTCGAAATATGTTTTAGTAAACCGAAAAGTCAGTTTTGAGTTATTGAACTTGTGGGCTGTTTTCTGTTGCTGTTGGATTGTCTATTTTGCTAATGTTTTTATGGAGTTTGGGAGGATAAAGAGTGTGTAGAAATACCACATAATGGAAGGGTGGTTGGCTGGTCGTTCGTCATTACCTTGTTTTAGGTTGTTGGACACTACTTTGGTTGTTGTGTTATGTATGAAGTGATTAGGGTGTGTGGGATGTTTTGTGGTATATTTTGATGGAGATAAGGTTGGGAAATGATGAATATATGTTGTTATTGTTGTGTTCTTGCTTTTTTTGGTATATTGTATTGGAAGATGTCTTTGTTATAGGGAAGATGTAGCCGAAATCTACGTAAGCAAGCTATTAGTTTAAGTTGCAGACTTAGCCTTTACTCAGCACTGATTTGGAATCTCCTTATGCCATGGTAGATTAAATTGTGTTGTTTGAAGAATTTCTTGGAAGGCATTAAGTATTCAACGGAGTTAAGGTATGTTAAGGCTCTTTCTTCTTTCTTTTGGCATGATCTAAAATGAAATGAACATAAACGATACGCTATTTCATACTGAATCTACTCCTAGCAACTAAGGTTGTCCATGTTTTTCTTTCTGTACAAAGTTATTCTAAAAAAGTATGTATGATCCTTGAGTCCTAGTGAAGTTCATATTAATGATATGATGTCCATAATGCTAATCGAAGGTGCAACGACCTTACGTCACTCTGAAAGGTTTAGAACGTGATTCCATGAGTCGAGCATGCATTATATATATGTATCTATTTTACTCTACCGAGCCACACTATAGTCGGCTGGGTACGACACCTATTGTGCAACCACTGATCAGTTGGATTTACCGAGCTCCACATGGCCGGGTATGATTCTATCGAGCCTTATGATGGCCGGGTACATTTTTACTAAGTCCTCTTTGAGGCCGAGTACAATATGATGATGATGATGCCCAAAGAGGTGAGTGTTTTTAAAAGTTTATGTATATATATGTATTATGCATTTCATGTCAGTAGTCCCCAAAGGTACTCAGATGTTACATGTTGTATCTCCTCTATCTCTCTTTATATTACTGTTCTTATTTATGTTTTTCTGCCTTACATACTCGGTACTTTATTCGTATTGATGTCCCTTTTGCCTGGGGACTCTGTGTTTCATGCCCGCATGTCCCTATAGACAGGTGGACATTCCTTCTAGTAGGCTATCAGCTAAGTGGAAGGTGTTGGTGCACTCCACTTGCTCCGGAGTTGCCTATTTGGTCGGTATAATTTGGACATGTATTGATTAGTATGGCGGTGCCCTGTCTCGACCTTATGATATGTATGTAATCTTAGAGGCTTGTAAACAGATGTCATGAATATGAAAAATTGTGTGGCCTTGTCGGCCTATATTCAGTGTACGAGTGTTCATTTTTGTCTTATAGGAATGCATCATGTATAAGTTTGTATTATATGTTGGGTCATCCTATGTCAAGTACTCCCTTATGTTTCATTCTTGTTATATCATGACGGCCCTTCCGGCCCATTTACCCATGATGGTATGATAAGAAAGATATTTTATGTTGGTACTCGGCTGAGTAAGTCATTGAGTGCCTATCGCAGCCCTCCGATTCGGGTCATGACAGTTATAACATGTACTTTTGGAATGAGAATAGGGTGCTTGATGTTATCAGTTATTTTAGTCGTATGATAGTCATGTGTTATGTTTCGAAGTAATGAGAGTTGTGGAACAAAACTTGGAAAAGGTCATCACAAGTTACATTCATAAATGTGTTGGAACTTAGGTCAAACGTAGATGAGCTTTTCTCCTAATATACTTGGAATTATGGGATTATATACCTATCAAATTGAATCTCTATGTGTTTATCTTCTAACACATTGAACCGTTTATCCATACAACATTGGAGTAGAGAGATATATGCATTTTTGCGAGACTGTACAGGCTGTTAGGTGACAAGTAGACGTCACCTACTTGCTTATATGAGAGTCCAACAAGGGGCTATTTCGGGTCGTCCAAAGAGCCCAATTTAAGGCTTATATCCTGAAATATAACACCCATTACATAACATAGTAACCAGACCTCAACCCCTACAAACATCCTCCCAAAACTTTTCCACAAACCCTAATTGATTTTCTCTCCCTTTCAATTTCTAATTGGAGGTAAAACCTAGAGTTTGAAGAGCCAAGATAAGAGCTGATTCATCAAACAAATAAGGTAAGTTTTACTTCTCTCTTTCATCCAATTTTTATTCTGTAAATGCATGGTAATTCGTTCTACATTTGTAAGAACTCACGAGACGGTGATCGGAAGATGTGAGTTCGAGTTATTCACTTATAGCAGACTGTTTTGTGGATTGTTTTGTGTTGCTGTTAGGCTGCATGTTTTACTACTGTTTTGTGGATTTTTGGAGGAGTAAGGGTGTGGGAAAAAACACATAAATGCAGGGTGGTTGGCTGGCCGTTGATTGTAACATTTTAGGGCTGTTTGACACTACTACAGTGGTCGTTTTGTATTTGAAGAGATTGGGGTGTGTTGGGCTGTTTTGTAGTATTTTGTGGTGTATATAAGGTTGGAAAATAATGTGTATTTGTTTTTATTGTTGTTTTATTTTTTTGTTGGTGTTATCTTGAATTTGGATGAAGTAAGGATTATTGGGGAGATGCTACCCGTTTTAATAAAAATAAGCTTGTTGTTCATTGTGCGATAGTTGTACCTTTCGTAACTTAATGATAGTATTATTATCAATGTTATAGATTAAGTTGTGGAGAGGAGAGTTCAACTTGGTGATTAAAAATATTATGATAAGGTATGTTAAGGCTAAACCTTTCTTTATTTTGGCATGATCCCATAACTGCATGAGTTTGATAACGAGGCATAACGCGAAGTTTATATTCCTGAACTTATGTATATTATTATAGCCTCATAAGTTACAGTATTCTCCCTTATCGAGACTTTATATTTAGTTAATTATTGTCTTTTTCTAGTCAAGAGAGCAGAGGGTCTCTCTCTCTCTCTCTGTATTACAATATTTCACCATCATCGAGCGATAATCGGTGGGCAGGACCCTATTGGGAAGTACTACAGTATTTTCACCACCATCGAGCTACAATCGGTGGGCAGGACCCTATTGGGCAACTTCTGATCAGATGGTAAGTTATTTACCGATCCTAATATGGCCGAATGCTTATGAGCAAGCTCAAAATGGCCAAGATATAGAGCCTAGTATGGCTGAGCACCAATGAGTGAGCCTACTACGACAGAGCAGTTACACATACCAAGACTTATAGGGCCGAACATCTATTTTACATGCTATATGGAGAGATTTGAGTCAGTATCAGCAGGTAAGCATATCTTCAGATTATCTTTGACACCCAGTTATATTCAGTTATTATATCATTAGTTCAGTTTCAACTTTCAGTTATTCTGTTGCCTTACATATGCAGTACATTATTTTGTACTGATGTTCGTTTGCTGGGGATGCTGCACTTCATGCCTGCAGGTCCTGATAGACAGCTGGATAGACCTTCCCAGTAAACAGAGTCAAACATCAGCTTGGTTGGTAAGCTCCACTTTCACGGAGTTACCAGGTCTAGACCTGGGAGTCCATTTTATATTTACTGGTTTGATGGGAAGGTCGAGGCCCTGTCCCAATCATGGTACAGTTCACTTATCTCTAGAGCCTTGTAGATATGTTCTGTATATTTTGTACATCGGTAGATGTTCATTGTGGCTTCGTCGGCCTGTACAGCTATATATATCAGCTACCCCACATATGAGAGAGGCATTATTTTTCGATGATTCAGAATATGGCCTCATCGACCTAAGTTGAGGTTTACCCCTCCAGAGTTCACAATTATATAGTGGTACGCTTAAGCCGAGTATGGAACCATGTGACGGCCATGTCTCTTCAGGTTTTGGGCATGATAGAGTCTCAGACGGTGAAGTAATTCCCCAACGAGGGGGCCCACATAATGGAAAACCCCTTCCGCGGAAATTTTGATGGCGTGGATTCTATCGCTATGGAGAATGTCACTGGATTGGGTGACTTAGAGGTACCGAAGAAGAGTCCATCTTCGGGAACAAGTAGGCCTTCCTCAAGCCCGAAATTAATCAACCGGTTCCCAGCTCCGATTGCGGATCCTAACTGGAAGCGATCAAAAATCATCTCCATTCGGAAGGATGCCCAGATCATCCCTGTCCCCGTAGATGTGGCCAGTTACCTTCAGTGTCTGGTGATCGAGGAAGACCATGCCAAGATGAACGAGGTGGACACACCCTGCCTGTTCAACAAAGCATAACATGCGCTAAACTGGGCAACTTCAGATACCTCTTGATGACTGTTAATTTTTACTTAGACTAATTTATGTATAATCATAACATTTTTCTTCATGTCTATAGTCCTCGGTGCTTCATCATAAGACTTTTCTCCGACATTGGGATGAGTTGAACCAACTTGAAGCTGAGGTCTGAGGACTCACTGAGAAGAGGGATACTTACAAACTTTTTCAGCGAGCAACGTGAAGGCCAAGATCAATAAATGGAGAATAAGGATGGAACCTCTAGCCTCAAAGAAGGAGACTTCTCGGGCACAGCTGACTTCAGCTGAGGTCCAACTTTGAGCGTCAAAGGAAAAGGTTGAAGTGCAGGCCAAAAAGGTTGTGGAGCCCCAGTCTCAGCTAAGTTCGGCTGTCTCCGATCGAGAGACTCTGGCCAAGGAAATTGAAACGGCCAAGTCGTTGGTCGTGGTTGTTAAATCTGATGTCAACGAGATGGTGGTCCAATATAAGGTCGATGCCGAGGCAGACTAGGATCGAATGAAGGATATCGTCGAGCACGTGATGTATGGCAGTCCCGAAAAGAGGCCCTCAAGGAAATTCATAATTGGGGTTTCGACTTGTCAGCCAAAATTAAGAGTGTTGAGGGACTCGAAGCCAAGGCCAAGATGTTGGCTTATCCTGAGGATGAAGAAGACTCTGGGGGTTCAGGTAGATCCGAGGGTGGAGAAGACTCTGAAGGCCTCGGCGATAAGGCGGGCTCCGGTGAAGACTAGACTATTAAAGTGCCTTGTACATTTTTCTTTGATTTTTGTATTTTTGCACTTTTTGTCAAGGACGTTTGGCTTTGTAAAGACTATAGGTAAGGCTTCTTTTTCCGTTCAACAATCTTAGAGTTTTGTTTTCCTTTGCTTTATTATTTATATTTGCAAAGATCGAAATGCCTTAGCATGAAATAGTTAGGTCATGTTTGGAGGTTCGAACATGACTTGCCTTTGACATTATTTTGTTTGAGGCATCATGGGTTTCGGTACGACCAGAAACTTTTCCTCAAAGTACTTGTGATTTTTTAATTATAGTTTGTCGAGGGTAGCCTTTAGAACCGGTTAAGAAATTTTGAAGGCCTTTTTTTTGGTTACGGGTCTTCGATGTCTCCTAGCCGTTTTAATATGGTGGTAGCCTTTTTAGTTCGGGTATTGTCCAGTGGGCTTGTTATCCCAGATTATCTAGGATTTTCTAAGATAATAGTCCTAGAATGGGGATGGCCTTAGCTTTTAAGGTTAGGGCGCTACCTAATAGGTCATGTGAACACAAACTCCGATAGCCCGGGCCGTCCGAGTTTGTATTTGGATGGTAGTCATGAGTGGGAGTGATCATTTGAACTTGGATAA
>MU705684.1:54572-57072 GCA_026770625.1 Nicotiana glauca | reverse complement strand
TTGTACATGTTGACTATAATTTTGCTTTATTAATTTTGTATATACCGTGATTTATTTGGGCCTAATGTGCTACTTGCGTGCTTTTTATCGCTTTAATATTGTTGAACTATACACATAAGTTGTCTTCTCACACACCCCCTCTAAGTCTTCTTGAAATTAAAATTGAGCATTTGCTTAACATAGCCCGCTTTCTTTGAGATAGCCGAGGTGCTTGTCATCCGGTGAAGGATTTTGATCACACATGTTTTAGGCGGGGAGAACCTCCAGTTAAGCCGGAAAGCAATGCTACCGGTACACTGATTTAAGCCAATCTAGATACCTTCTCCACTAGGATTTAAACCTAGAAGAACAAACCTCATGCCGGATTTTCTTAGTAGGTTCGTTTTATGTGCATCACGTGCATTTGACTTAGCGAAACTCGGCATAGGGGCCGGGCCGTATAAGACATGTATCCTCTTTGAGACCATCATTTTTACTTATGTGCTACTTGATACATCATTTGGAAGGCTTAGTTGAATTGTTGACCGATTTTAGAAAATTAGTGTAGCAGAATTATTAGAGAAAAAAAAGAAAAAGAAAAGGGAATCATTCTCCTAGTTTAGTGCAAATAAACCTTTGTTTTTATATTAAAAGAAAGATTTTATAGTAGTCTAGCATGAGGTGTAATAATTAATTTCATAAAAATAAAAAGAGAAAAGTACCTAGTTTTACCGAACTATGCAGGGTTTGATTCTCACCGGATGTGATATACGTAGGCAACCTTTATCGGTCCAGCCCCCAATTTTTCAAAAATTCAAAAATATTTTAATCTTTGTTACATCAAATCCCGAAACTTAAAAAAAAAAGAATTTGAATTCCTAAATATTTTCGTTCTTCTTCTCAAGTTTTTTTTTTCAGAAAATTAAAAAGAACACTCAGAACCCAAAATATTTTCGAAAATTCAGAGGCTTAAATTAACAATCCAAAAATAGTATTTTTTTTCGAAGTCTTTCTTTCGAGGGTCAAAAAAAATTAAAATCCGAAAAAAATATTTATATATTTTCTTTCTTCTTTAGAAGTCTTTCTTTCAATAATTTCAAAAAAAAAAATCTAAATATATTTTCCTTTAAATCTATTTTTGAGACGTCAAATCCAGAAATTTCAGAATAAACAAACAAATAAATTGAATTGCAAAATGTTTTCATTCTTCTTCAGAAGTGTTTTCTTTCTGAAATTAAAAAGAAAATCAGAATCCAAATATTTTTTCATTCAACGGCAAAAACTCAATACACCAAAAAATATTTTCTTCTTCTTTGGAAGTCTTTGTTTTGAAAAAATAAAAAAAATAAAAAAAATAAAAAAAATTCTTAGTCTTTAGTAGTCTTTCATTCAACAATTCCCACAAAGAAAAATCTAAAAAATATTTTTCTTGTTAGGAGCTTTCGTGATCTAATTTGTATATAAGAAAAAAAAAATTTAGTTTATTTATTTATTGTCACGACCCTAGTTCACCAATCGTAAACACGTCATGACGGCACCTAGTCTTCGCGACTAGGTAAGCCTAACACAAATTGCGGAAGTAACAACATTTATAAAATTTTAATCAAAAGCTAAATAACATGAGTAATGTATACAGTTGCCGCTTGGTATATACACTTCAACACTTTAAAATTCTAAAACTATCCCAAAGACCCGAAAACCCACGGGCAACACAGGCTAAGAGTAATACATAATACTGCTCTAATCATCCGGAAAGTCTATAACAAGGAAGAATGGAGTAGCATCTAACTAACTAAAGGGGGTAGAGTGAGAGGGAGACTCTCCGGTCTGCGGACGCGGCAGATATACCTCAAGTCTCCGAAATGCTCCCTGTAGCTACTGATAGTGGCCTGCGTAGAGCTACCAGGATCTGCACATGAAAAACATGCGCAGAAGAGGCGTGAGTACACCACAGCGGTACTCAGTAAGTGCCAAGCCTAACCTCGGTTGGGTAGTGACGAGGAAAGGTCAGGGCCCTACTGAGGCAGAAATAATACAACAGCAAAAATATTAACAGTGTAGAAATCTGACGAAAACTAATGAACGCAGCAGTGCAATAAGGCAGATCAATGAAATAATAATACTACAAAGACAAAAAATAAGCACAGAGTAAATACAGCTAAATTGCAAAAATACCAACGAGCGTCTCCCGGGATACCGTCCTGTAGCCCTTTCCTCAACTGTCCAATGGATCTCCCGGGATACCGTTCCGTAATCCAACTCTCATATCAATATCAAGGATCTTCCGGGATACCGTCCCGTAGTCCAATCATAAGCGTGTAGGGGAATCTCCCGGGATACCATCCCGTAGTCCCAAAATAAAAGTGTAGGGGGATCTCCCGGGATACCGTCCCGTAATCCCAAAATAAAAGTGCAGGGGGATCTCCCGGGATACCATCCCGTAGTCCCAAAATAAAAGTGCAGGGGGATCTCCCGGGATACCGTCCCGTAGTCCCAAAATAAAAGTGCAGGGGGATCTCCC
>MU705684.1:0-38606 GCA_026770625.1 Nicotiana glauca | reverse complement strand
GGGGGGGGGGGGTGAATTGTGTGGTACCCAATTTTTGCTCTAGAAGAACTTGGTTCTTCTAGTTGTACTAATTACTATTGTTTGCGGAATAATAAGTACATAAAATAAAGAACACAGAGATTTTTACGTGGAAAACACTTGGCTTAAAAGGTGAAAAAGCCATGACCTACTACTCAGTAGGATTTTTCCAAACTTCCACTAATATCACTGAGCCAAAGTAGCATTTACAAAAACTCTTTGTAAACCTAAGGATTAACTCTAATCCCGTTGTAGCACACAACCTCAACTATTGCGACAACTTCAAGTTAGCATATAACTTGAACACTCTAAGTACCTAACACAATTTCTTCTATGAAATGTGAAAGGTACTACTTTAAACCACCTACTATAGTTGAACTAGAATAAAAGAAAGACACAATGGATATGGTTCTTCTATCTTGTTCAAGTAGCTTGCACACTTAAATTTCACATAAATTGCTTGCAAAATCCCCTTGCTCTTTTGCTCTCAATTTAGTTTAACTTCTGCATTTGTGTAATCCCTATAAAAGAGAACAATCATTTTCTTTTAATAGGTTAGTAATTAGAGTTTGAATGAGACTCAATTGCTGAAGTTCTATCGTAGTTGAGTCCTTGAAGATCTCAAACTCTAACACCACCTTTATCCGGATTGTGTTCTCTTTATATAAGGAGGCTTTCTCCCCTTATCCAATATGCAACCTTTTCGATCAGATCAGGAGATATTGCTGCTTGATTAGTAGGACTTATCTCCTTCACGTACATCTCGCATCTGTTGGTTGATCATCACTGTGCTTCACAAAATGGACCTGGTCCATGAGTGAGTTCATTTGTCATTCTTCAAAACTTCACCAGTTCTTGGGCCAACAAATTTCCCCCTTTTGATGATGACAAACTCTGTGTGTTTTACTGATTCGAAAGCTGTAAGAACTCAGCTTAACTATCAACACTAAATTTAGAAAATTCACTTATCATCAAGGACCAGGTTAATTAGGTTATAAATATCACTTATTTCAGAATATGTAAAGCACAATCTTCCCCCTTTTGGCATCATCAAAAAGTTGCATACACAATGTGAATCCTAGACTTTAATAAATACTCATGGCCAATGGGAAACTGCAAGTGCAATTATGGTAATATCATCAGTAATCAACAAATATATTTAAACTATCAAGGTCAGAATAATCATTGAACAAGAAAAAATAGCAGTTTTCATTGATAGAGATATGTTTCCATTAACAATCCACAAAAATAAAGAAAAATATTCAAACCATGAGCAAAAATAGAAGAATCCCTAATCTGGGTCACTAGGGGTACTAGACAAGTTTAGGAGACAAAGGCTAGGAGTCCTAAGGCTTGGAGGAACTGGAGGGTTGAGTTTGGAGAAGATTCAGCATGTTCTGAAGAATTCCATCATTCTTCTCCTTTTCTTTGGCAAGCTCAATTCTAAGACCATCCCTCTCAGTTTCCACTTCAAACACACGAGTCTTGAGCCTAGCAATTTCAGCATCCTTAGCTACACATTCCTGAACCAAAGTCCTAACTTTGCTATTGATGGGTGTCTTCAGAGATGAACCAAGTTCAACTGGGATAGCATTGACTGGATAGTCATAGGCAAGAAGAGTTTTGATGCCAAAGTGTTCCTTGCTCGAGGCCATTTCCCATTTCTTCATAGGCACATATAGCCTGTCCAGAACTGTGGTTAATATAAAGCCATATGGATTAGCATGAGCCTCGGACCCATTTATGACTATGTCTAGCAATTTGACAACGAGGGCAGGCCAGTTGATTTGCTTTTCTCTCTCCAGGCATTCCATAAGAACCAGGTCCATGTAGTTAGCAGTGTGCCTTCTCTCCTGTTTGGGCAATAAGCATTTGTTGACAAACTCAAATACAACCGTGTGCTCAGGCCTCATCTCACTTTTCTGCACAGCCCTGGCTTCATTCACTTCCTCTGAATCACAGAACTTCTTGGTGATTTCAAGGAAAGTAGGGAGGGAGTCCAGGCATGGCCACCTTTGCCTAGTATAGTCATCAAACCCTTCAGAGGGTATGTCCAAAATCTCTCTCAGTTTCTCTGCATCAAACTTTATTGGGACTCCATTCACCAAGATACTAACAACTCCATCCTTAACAACAACATTTGCCATAAACTCAATCAACTCATTTCTGGCTAGCCTACCATCCATCTGAAGGACCATGTCCTTCCATCCCCGAGTAGCTAAAGAATCTACCAATCTCATCATCCCTAGTTCCACCAGGTCCTTCAATAATCTACCTTTTAAAACTTTTCTTCTGTCAACATGGCAAACCTATATTGCTCCTTCTCAGATTCATTCTCTTCTTCTTCTCCACTCCAGTCATCATCATCTGAAACTTTTGTTTATTTAGCTTTCATTGCAGATCTTGTCCTCTTGGCTAGTATGGATTCAGTAGCTACAGGCACAGAGGGAAGACTTCTTAGAGGAAGTCTTGGGCTTTTTAGGTTTGGGTGTAGGAACCTCCACCGTTGTACCCCTTTCTTGACGGACTAGTTCCATCTCCTCATTCTCAATAGCCTCTGAAGATTCTGCAATCTTTCACTTTCCCTTATCCATTTTATTTTTCTTACTTTCTTTTAAGGCGTTTTATAGATCAACTTCACTCTATTTTACCCTGCTTCTTGTGGCTCTACCCCTAGGCACTGAAGAGGTAGTAGGTATTAGGAATGAAGGTTTTTTTTCTTGGATGGCTTAGGAACATTTGGGGCTTTTGGTGTGAGAGTTTTGCATTTCTTTGAGTCATAGCTAGCCCCCACCTTCTTCAGTAGATCAGCTAGGGTTTCTTCAGTAGATGAAATAGGTTCATCTCTACGTGTGCTCAGATGAACCAACCCCTCAATAGCTTCCCCAGAACCACTTCACCCTGACTTCATTCCACTCTCTTCTAACTTCTCTTGTGCAACCCCACATATAGCAAGAACTACTCCCTTCCCATTTCCCCTCTCTTCACCACATGCACCCTCTCTCTCTTTTTCTTTTTCAAAATTCTTTTTACCTCCACTCCTACGTATCTCAAGCACTTCAACACCCCTAATTGGACCAACCAGAGCAAACCTAGTCTCTATGTTTTCAATCCCAGATGAACTTACCTCAGTAGTGGATTCTTGAGCCATCTTAGAGTTAGAAGACCCATGTCCTTCCCCCTCAGTCGCTGATTGATAGGATTCGGATTCAGAGATGGAGCCAGAATTTGGAGCTTGGCTTTGCTTCATTTGGCTTGCTTTCAACTTTTTGTTTAAAGCCTTTCTCAAAGTGCCATATGCTACAGTCTTACGAGCAAGCATTTTTTGCCTTCGTAGCCTAGGTTTTGGAGATACACTGGGGGAATAGATGATGATTAATTTTAGGGAGATGGTGGTGGAGGAGTTCCAAGATTTTCTTGTGGGTTAGACATGATGGTTGATTTTTTGAAAGAATTTGGGAATTTTGGAGAAGATGGCAATTAGAAGTGAAGAAGAGTTTTTGATGGTTTAGGAATTATGATGAAGACTGGAGGAATGGTATGTATTTAAAGAGAACTAGACATTTAATAAGTAACGACAGCCTTTTGCACGAGGCAAATAGGAGTCTAATCAAATTGAAATTCCACAATTTTAATGATCGATTTGGTTTCCCCAGATATTAGGCAAAAATTACGGTTTAGAATTCTAGATGGACGGAACTAGTTCAATGCTAACGGATAGAATTTGACAAGTATTGGACTTCTGCTCTTGATTGAAACGTTAATCTTTCTAGTTGTACAGAGTATAGAAAACATACCTGAGCTTTCATATGAGCTTATACTGATGAACCATGTTGTTCATTTAGACTCTCTTGTACATGCCTCAAATGCCATATAGAGAAAATTTTGTAAGATATTAGTGAGTCATATAAACACATGTCACAGGAGTATACTAGTTAAATGTTTAGCCAATTTTTTTTAATTTTTCAAATTTTTTTCCATTTTTTTTCGTTGTGCATTTTGAACTGAACCTATTAGGTGATCTTAATCATCCCTAATTCCAACCTTCTCCTCTCAAAATTTTCTCTACTTAGTGCTTTAGTGAAGATGTCAGCAATTTGTTTATCAGTAGCACAAAATTCTAGGGAGATCAGTCCTTTCTCATAGTTATCTCTGAAGAAGTGGTGCCTAACATCTATGTGCTTAGTCCTCTTATGATAAACATGGTTCTTTGTCATACTTATAGCACTAGTGTTATCACAGAAGATAGGAATGAAACCAACTTCAATACCAAAATCTACCAGCTACTGTTTGATCCATAGCAATTGAGTACAACAAGAAGCAGCAGCAATATACACAGCTTCAGCAGTAGATAAGGCCACTGAATTTTGCATTTTAGTAGCCCATGACACAATACATGAACCAAGGAAGTGTGCCATACCTGAGGCGCTTTTCCTATCCACTAGGAAACTTGCATAATCAGCATCAGCATATCATACTAGATTGAAATTACTACCTTTGGGGTACCAAAGACACAGATCAGTGGTGCCTTTCAAATATTTTAGTATCCTCTTGACATCAGTCAAGTGAGACTCTTTTGGATTGGACTGAAAATAAGCACAAAGCGCTACACTGAAAACAATGTCAGGTCTA
Organism: Nicotiana glauca; assembly: GCA_026770625.1. NCBI lineage: Eukaryota > Viridiplantae > Streptophyta > Magnoliopsida > Solanales > Solanaceae > Nicotiana > Nicotiana glauca. Next base: position 33,956 of record MU705684.1, on the reverse strand, counting down.
CTAGCAGTAAGATACAAGAGTGAACCAATCATACCCCTATACAACTTTTGATCAACTAATGAACCAGGTTCATCAATGTCTAATTTAGTGGCAGTTGCAATGGGTGTGTTTATTTCCTTTGATTCTTCCATTTTAAACTTTTTGATAAGCTCTTTTACATACCTCTGTTGATAGATAATGATTCCATTAGGACTTTGTTTGATCTGTAAGCCTAAGAAGAAGTTAAGCTCACCTATCATACTCATTTCAAACTCACTCCCCATTAGTTTTGCAAAGTCCTTGCTTAGCTTATCAGTGGTGGCCCAAAGATTATATCATCAACATATATTTGTGCCACAAGGAGATCCTTACTTTTTTCCCTTAAGAATAAGGTACTATCAATTTTACCTCTTTTGTAACCATGTTCAAGCAGAAATTTGGACATTCGTTCATACCATGCTCTTGGAGCCTAGTTGAGTCTATAGAGGGCCTTGTCTAACTTGTACACATGCTCAGGACATTCCTTGCTCTCAAACCCTAGAGGTTGTTTCAGAAACACTTCTTCTTTTAGGAAGGCACTTTTGACATCCATCTGATCAAGAGTGAATTCCATATGTGCAGCAAAGGCTATGAGGAGTCTGATTGCTTCTAGTCTTGCAACTGGAGCAAAAGTCTCATCATAATCTACGCCCTCCTCTTGACTATAATCTTGGACCACCGGTCTTGCCTTGTTTGTTGTAACTGTTCCATCTTAATCAAGTTTTTTCTAAAGACCCATTTTGTACCAATAACTGATCTATCCTTGGGTCTTGGAACTAGATGCCAAACTTGACTTCTCTCAAACTGATTGAGTTCATCTTGCATTGCATTGACCCAATCTACATCCTGCAAAGCCTCAATAACATTTTTAGGTTCAATAAGAGATAAAAAGGCACCAAAAGCACACAGATTCTTTAGTTGTGATCTAGTTTGATTCCAGATGTTGGATCAGTGATGATGTTCTCAATAGGATAAGAACTTTGATACTTGTGAGGTTTCACAACCAAATAGCTCCTACTAGATGCTTCTCCCATGTTATGTTGCCGAGTAACAGGGTCATAAACAGGTTCTTTTAGGGGATTTATTTCAATTACTCTTTGATTAGTTCCTCCTGTTAGTTGCCCTGAATAGAAGAACTTGTTCCATCACCTGTTCCTTCTTTTGGTGCCACTTTGACTTATGCTGAGGCTTCAGTAAAATCCTTTACCAATCCAATGGCTTCATCTTCATGTTCCTGTCTGTAAAAAAGAATGTTAGTTTCATCAAATACTACATGCACACTTTCTTATACACACAAAGTTCTTTTATTGAACACTTTATATGCTTTGCTATGTGAATAATATCCCAAGAATACTCCCTCGTCACTTCTGGGATCAAAACTTACCTAGGGAGTCTTTTCCATTCTTGTGCACAAAGCACATACGTCCAAATGCCCTAAGATGGGATATATTTGGTTTTCTCACTTTAAGTAATTCATAGGGATTCTTCTCTACAAGAGGTCTAGTCATGCATCTATTGATAATGTAACATGCAGTGTTTACAGCCTCTGCCCAGAAGTTATGGGGCAGCTTACTAGAAAGAAGCATAGTCCTAGCCATGTCTTCAAGAATCCTATTCTTTCTTTCAACTACTCCATTTTGTTGAGGAGTACTAGGAGCAGAGAAGTTATGATCTATACCATTTTCATCACAGAATTCAGTAAACTTAGCATTTTCAAATTCAATTCCATGATTAGACCTAATGGATGCACGTTGATTTCCTAATTGTTTCTAAGTTTCTCTAACAAAGGCTGTAAACATGTCAAATGCTTCATCTTTAGATGTTATAAATAGTACCCAAGTAAATCTAGAATAATCATCAATAAGTACCATTACATATTTCTTTCCACCTCTGCTCATGGTTCTCATTGCACCATAGAGATCCATATGGACCAATTCCAACGACTTGGTTGTGCTTACCATTTTCTTGCTTTTGAAGGATGATCTTACCTGCTTCTCCCCTGCACAGGCCTCACAAACTTTGTCTTCCTTGAATTTGATGTTAGGTTACCCTATCACCAAGTCCTTGGAGACTAATTTGTTTAGTTGATTCAAACTGGCATGACCAAGTCTTTTGTGCCACAGGAGGCGATCATTATCCAGCACACAGGTAGGTTAGTCCATTTTCTGAAAGAGTAGACAAATCTATAATGTAAATATTTTCCCTGCAAAACAATCTTGTCAGTGGTAAGGTTAATCACAAAGCATTTAGTAGAGGTGAATGCTACAAGGTTAACTCTGTCACACAGTTGTGACACACTGATCAGGCTATATTTCAAGCCATCTATCAAGTAGACATTCTCAATGGAGTGAGAGTCTATCTTACCTACCTTTCCAACCCCAATAATCTCACCTTTCTTCCCATTTCCAAAGGAGACATTACCTCCCTTTAAGTCCTCAAGTGAAAGGAACTGGTTCTTGCTTCCAGTCATATGTTTTGAGAAACCACTATCCATGTACCATATTTGGCTACTTCCCTTCACTTGGACCTGCAAAAAGAAATTAGGGGTTAGTCTTAGGAACGCAAACTACTTTGGGTCCCTTTCTATAGGCAAAGGGATAAATCAGATTCCTTTTACCCCACCCAGGCAGCCTAACTTTTTTTGAACAAAAGCTTTGTTCTTTTGACTGGCCTTTTCTTTTGCATTACATTCATTTTTGTAATGGCTAGTATTGCCATAGTGTGTGTAGATTTTGTTCTCAGGAAGAGTGAGGTACTTTCTTTTAGGATCCCACTTAGGTGCTTGAGTCCCATAACCAAGTCCTCTTTTGTTGCTAATATGATGTTCTTGTAACCAGGAGAGTGCATCAGAAGCCTTGTTCCATTTGCAAGTTCTGTCTAGTTCATGTTTTACCTTCCCTAGATCTTCTTTTAGTACTCTTATCTGCTCATCCTTCCTGTACAACTCATCATTCATTTTTCCTAAGTTTTCTTCTAGGGTGAGATTTGTATGATCAGCTTTCTTCTTTCCTGTTCCTAATTTCAGTTTTAAGTTCTCATACCTAAGTTCTAGGACACTAGTGTCAAGTTCAAGAACCTGGTTCTTCAACTCAGCATTTTTACTTTCACTCTCATTAGCCCTAGACTCAAGATTTTTGCACTTGGCTTTTAGGATCACACATTCCCTAGACAGTTCTTCCTTCTCATTGTTAATTATCTGGGACTCATCAATGAAGTCTAGCAGTAGCTCAGACAACCTTTCTTTAGACAGGAATTTAATCTTGTCCTTGAGATGAAGAATACTTACCTCTTGTTCATCATCTGATTCTCTGATGGCCGTACTTGCTTGTTCATCTCCAGCTTCATCTTTTGAGCCCTCATCTAATGTTTCTCCCCACGCAGCAACCATAGCCTTTGTTGATCCTTTGTTCCTTTTTGGTTGAACATGTTCCTTCTTCATGTTCCTTCATTCAGCCCTTTCCTTTTTCCACTCAATTTCCCATTGAGGACAATTCTTGATCATGTGATTAGCCTTACCACATTTGTAGCAATCCTCATTGGTCTGTTTCTCAGGAGCCCTTGGTTTGTTGAAGGTTGTACCTCTTGAAGATACCTTTCCTCTCATCAGATACTTTTTGAAATCCCTTATGATCATAGCCATTTCATAATCCTTCAGATCTAAACCATCAGCAATTCTGAGAGCCAGAGTCCTTTCCTTCTTGGGTGCATCCATTTTCATGGTTTCTCTTCTCAGTTAATAGGTAGTAAGGTTTCCAATTAGTTCATCCAGCTTAAGGGTAGCAATATTCTTTGATTCCTGGATAGCAGTAATTTTTCTTTCCCAAGAGACTGACAGAACCCTTGTTGAAATCTTCTCAAATTTGTCTTCTTTACGAATAATCCTTCCAAGAGACTTAAGTTCATTTGTTAGTGTGGTGAACCTTGTATACATCTCTTGGATGGTTTCTCCTTCTGTCATGGTGAAATTCTCATGTTGAGAATACAACAGTGTTCCTCTGTACCTCTTCACTTGAGGTGTTCCTTCATGAGCCACTTGCAAAGTGTCCCAGATTTCCTTAGTAGTGGCACAACTTTGAATTCTACTATACTCATCTAGACCTAGTCCACACACAAGCCATCTCTTGGTCTAGGAATTTTTCTCCCACTTCTTTAGGTCTTCAGCATTGCAGTCAGCTCTTGTCTTTGGCACATCCACTCCTTCAACATTCTTTTTTGTAGTCGCTAGAGCACCATCAGTGACTATGTCCCAGAGTTCATAGTCCTCTCCTATGATGTGATCCCACATCCTGTTCTTCCACTAAGAATAGTATTGTCCATTGAAAAGTGAAGGCCTAGTAGTGGATTGCCCTTCCTAGATCCCAGGTGGTGCACTCAGGTTGATCTTTTCCTAAGGTGTTAGCCTCTTCAAGGATAACCCGCTCTGATACCAATTGATGTTCTTAACGTCAATACTACACATGAGGGAGGTGATTTGTGTGGTACCCAATTTTTACTCTAGAAGAACATGGTTCTTCTAGGTATACTAACTACTATTGTTTGCGGAATAATAAGTACATAAAATAAAGAACACAGAGATTTTTATGTGAAAAACACCTGGCTCAAAAGATGAAAAAACCACGACCTACTACTCAGTAGGATTTTGCCAAACTTCCACTAATATCACTGAGCCAAAGCGGCATTTACAAAAACTCTTTGTAAACCTAAGGATTAACTCTAATCCCATTGTAGCACACAACCTCAACTGTTGCGACAACTTCAAGTTAGCATATAACTTGAACACTCTAAGTACCTAACACAATTGCTTCTATGAAATGTGAAAGGTACAACTTTAAACCACCAACTACAATTGAACTAGAATAAGAGAAAGACACAATGGAATTGGTTCTTCTATCTCGTTAAAGTAGCTTGCACACTTAAATCTCACATAAATTGCTTGCAAAATCGCCTTGCTCTTTTGCTCTCAATTTAGTTTAACTTCTGCATTTGTGCAATCCCTGTAAAAGAGAATAATCATTGTCTTTTAATAGGTTAGTAATCAGAGTTTTAATGAGACTCAATTGCTGAAGTTCTATCATAGTTGAGTCCTTCAAGATCTCAAACTCCAAACTATCTTTATCCGGATTGTGTTCTCTTCATATAAGGAGACTTTATCCCCTTATCCAATATGCAACCTTTTCGATTAGATCAGGAGATGTTGTTTCTTGATCAGTATGACTTATCTCCTTAACATGCATCTCACATGTGTAGTTTGATCATGTTTGTGCTTTACAAGATGCACCTAGTCCATGACTGAGTTCATTTGTCATTCTTCAAAACTTCACATGTTCTTGGGCCAACAAGATTGTCTTCCAAGTAGTGGATATGGCCACTTCTTATAACTTTCTTCTTAGAAGGCCATGGATCTATAAGGCCCGAGCTGTGCCATTCACCTTGCATCAGATGCTCAAATTCGAACATGACAAGCAAGAAATTATTTTTCATGAGGAAGACGAGTCTTCCATTTATAAAGACCCGTTAATCCCCTGTATTGAGGCAAATGAAGGGTCTGAGTCCATTGTCTATCAGGCTTTTGAAGCGGTTGTTGTGGACCATGTCGAAGAAGGAATGCCCATTCTTCATCCTCATTTTTTTGCCACATCTATAATAGTGACTGCAATTATGATGAGACAAGGTTATGAGCCAGGAAAAGGATTAGGGGCATCATTGCAAGGAATTTTGGAGCCTATTTCTCCGTTCGGTAACCAGGGAACTTTTTGTCTAGGCTTCAGGCTAACACAAGCAGACGAAAACAAAGCCAAACATCGCAAAAAGCATGGATAGGTCTTGCAACAGCCTATCCCTCACATTTTCTACACTTTTGTCAAGCCATGACTCCCAGAGGGTCAAAATTCCTCGACAAAAGCAAACATTGATGAAATTTGCCATGACCTCAGCCAGATATTTTCTGAAGTGAATATGATCCAGGCCGGTGAAGGAACTAGTCGTGCCGATATGCAACTAATTGACCCAGACACCATGCTTAACAACTAGGAAGCAACTCCTCTCCCCAAAAGGAAGGAGTCTTGGTAGTTTTATTTTGCAGCTTCTTTTTGTATTTTGGGTTACTTTCAGGGTTGTAATCCAAACATTTCAGTATGGTTGTTTTGTTTTGATGTTAACCCTTCTATCTTTTTGAATTCAATGAAATGTAGTTCAGTTTCCTATTAAGTTTTGTATCTTTCCCTTTTCCTAATTCCTGTCATTTTATTTCCATTTTAGTTTTGTTAATGTCACCTTTAATAACATGACATGCATGCAAAATTCATGCCCAGATCTTAAAAAACTGTCTAATATCGAAATAATGCATCGAGAGGTTGAATATGATGAAGATGAGGTTGTCGAGGAAATAAAAAGAGAGTTGGAACAATTTGAAAACAAGCCTAAGCCCAACCTCAATGAAACTGAGCCAATTAATATCGGAAGTTAAGAAGAAGTTAGAGAAACAAAGATAAGCATTCACACTAAACAAAAAACCAGAGACGCCTTGATTCAAATTTTATTTGAATACAGAGATGTGTTTCCTTGGTCTTACGATGATATGCCGGGTTTAAGTGCTGATCTAGTGGTTCAAAAGCTTCCTACATATCCTGGTTTTCCACCAGTCCAACAAAAGCAATGAAAATTTAAAATATACGTGAGTGACAAAATCAAAGAGGACATAATGAAGCAATGGAGCACCAATGTGCTCAGAGCTATCCAATACACCACCTGGGTGGCGAATGTTGTGCTTGTGCCGAAGAAGGATGGAAAGACTAGAGTCTGTGTTGACTACGGGGACCTGAACAAAGCAAGTCCAAAGGATAATTTTCCTTTACCAAATATCCACATTCTTGTAGATAATTGCGCAAAGCATGAGATACAATCGTTCATGGATTGCTATGCTGGGTACCACCAAATTCTAATGGATGAGGATAATGCAAAAAAGACCGCTTTTACCACTCCATGGGGTACTTATTGTTATAGGGTCATGCCGTTCGGTTTAAAGAATGGAGGGGAAACTTACATGAGGGCCATGACCGCCCTTTTTCATGACATAATGCACAAAGAGATTGAAGTATATGTCGATGATGCCATCATACAATTAAAGACACAAGCTGATCACGTGTGCAATTTGAAAAAAATACTTCGAGTTGCTTCGAAGGTATGACCTTAAGCTTAATACAGCCAACTGTGCATTTGGGGTTCCATCTGGGAAACTCCTCATTTTTACAGTCAGCCGGAGAGGCATCAAATTGGATCCCTTTAAGATAAAGACCATTCAAGATCTGCCACCCCCGAAGAACAAAAAGGAAGTCATGAGTTTACTTGGGAGGTTGAACTATATCAGTAGGTTCATCGCTCAGCTCACAACCACGTGTAAGCCCATCTTTAATTTGCTGAAAAAGGATGCCGCTATCAGATGGACGGATTATTGCCAAAAAGCTTTTGACAGGATCAAAGATTATCTATCGAAACCCCCTGTATTGGTCCCACTTGAACCTGGTAGGCCTTTGTTTTTATGTCTATCAGTGATGGATAATTCCTTCGGATGCGTTCTGGGGCAACATGATGCAATAGGCAATCTATTATTTGAGAAAAAAGTTCACCAATTATGAGGTGAAGTATACCCTTTTATAAAGGACATGTTGTGCCTTGACTTGGGTCACTCAGAAGCTGAGACATTATCTTTTGGCCTACACCACTTACCTTATATCCTGGATGGATCCTTTGAAGTACATCTTTCAAAAGCGAATGCCCATTGGCAGACTTGCAAAATGGCAAATCCTGCTCACAGAGTTCGACATCGTCTATGTCACTCACACCGTGATGAAAGCACAGGCTTTGGCATATCATTTGGAAGAGAATCCAGTTAATGATGAGTACAGGCCACTTAGCACATACTTCCCAAACGAATGTTGATACCCAATTTTTTCCTATGTATTTTTTATACAAAATACTTTCAAATTAGCATGTACATGCACATATAAGCATGCCCAAGTGTGTTGGCATTTTACATAATTTTCAAAGATTTTCAAAATCAATTTATTATCTATTTTAGCAGTATAAAATCCAATAATTATTCCCAAAGATTATCATTTTGGTGAATGACCTATTTTATTCTCAAATTTACACCAAAATATAGCTAAGATGATTTTTGTATATTTTTTACAAATTTATTTGGTATTTAAAAGATGAAATTGCGTATAATTACAATTGTAGCCTACTTTAAGATTAATAGCATTTTATAATTTGTAAATTGGGTCCAATATTTTTAAATTAATATTTATACCCTATACATTGTTTTAGTATTTTTAATTTTCTTTTAAAATCATCTTTACTATTTTTTATAAATAAAAAGGAAAAATTGGCTGTTTAATATTTAGCCCCATTTTTATTTCAATTACAGCCCCATTTTATTTCAATTTTGGCCCTTAAATTGACCTAATTCTACCCAATTAAACCGGCCCAGTTTCAATTTGGACCCAACCCACGACCCAATTCCAAACGACCTAACCTGTTCCCCACCTACCCACTTAAATCTGGACAATTGATCACTCAAGATCAACGGCCAAAACTCACCCTTCCATAATTAAACCAAACGACCTACCCTATCCCCCTTATTCTCACTTGACCCACCGCCCTGAAATCCCAAACGCTCTCAAATCCTCTCATCAGCTCTTCGGAACCCTAGCCTCCTTCCACCTTCCTTCACCGTATTTTCACCTGAATACCTGGCCTCTCAAGCCATGGATGGTCCACACTCACCCTTAGCCACCACTCAACCTTGTTTGTTCGATGATTTTAGGTCCGACTTCGATTGCTCACTTCGGATCTTCTCAGATCTTTTGGTTCCATGGCCTCTTTGGCCATTACTCCGGCATATTCAAGCACTATGAGCCTTTTCAACTCAGGATTTGACTTTCCTCAAGACCTTTCTCATTTCTAGGGTTTTCTTTAAAGCCCTAAGCTGTTCGAGGTTCTTTACTTGATTATTTTTCTTAGATCTGGAAAATGTCTGTATTCTATTGAACTTTTAAAAGGTTTTCCCCAAATTCTCTTTTTAAAATTATTTAATTTCGATTTAGGGTTTCTGAAAAGATTTTCAAAGGCATCTTTCTGATTCTTTGTGTTCTTTCTTTATGTGTATTTGTCTGTGTTATGCTCGAATGACTTCTCTTACTATGCATGCACTGTTCTTCTACTTTCTTTTCTACTATACCTGTTACTCCTGTACTCACATGATAACCCGTGTTATATTTTCCTTATTCCTATACTATATGTGTTTACTGTGAGTTCTTTGATGTTGTTTGCTTTACTGGACTGTGTTTGTGCTCTTACTAAGCATGATTCATATGTTTTTACCTAAGTTTTTATCACTTTTTCTTTTGAACTTGTTTAAATTCTGAGTACTCTCTCAAAACGTGTTCTCCATGCTCTTAACTGTGTATCGTGTCTGTTTATTTATCATAAGTCTTTGGAAAAGACTTCTAAACCTTTATCGAGTGGCTTGCCTTCTCACCTCTATGTCTGATTCAATTTGAAACCCTAGGATTTGGGAGTTTCTTGGCAATTTTGATTTTGTGTTTGAATTGGTGTTCCACTTTGGGACCCTGGACTCTCAAACTCATTATGAGTCTACAAATTGGACTTGTACCCCTTCTTACTTATGATTTTGAACCATTCTTTGATTAAACTCTCTTCTAAATAACTTGGCAATCCCTTCTCGATTCACATTTGTGTGCTTTATATATAAGGACTCTGCTTTCAAAAGGTTTTACCAACTAATTGATTGATTCCAAAATCCTTTTTAAGGCCTGACTGATTATTACTGATTTTCCCTAATTGAACCTCCTTTACCTTTTCTGACTTGGTTCATTTGAATTAGGCCTGTAATTTTGATTTCCCTCGTTGTTTGACTGAGTCCCTTCCCTTATTTTTTCCAAGCCGTGTACCATTGAACGTTTTCTTTAAATAACTTTTGTGTATTTACCCTCCTTATGCTACTTTGAAAAGATTTTAATCAAATTTCTTTCCTTAATTGTATTCTACCTGTTTGAAATCAAATCCCTTAACTGAAGCGAAATTCTATGTGATTGATTGCAAACTATTTTCTTACCTTTCTTACTTGCTTCTCCGCACTAAAAAAGGGACAAGCCTTCTGCACTTTTAAGGACACTACGAGTTCAATACCTCGAACTTTTACCTTCAACTTACACACTTACAATACTTCTTTGAGTTCAATACTCTCTCAACACTCTGCTTTTCTGAGATCTTTTGGAACTGCTTGCTTACAAATTGGCTTTTCAAGACTACTGTTTCTTTTTACCTATTGTCCCTGAAACTGGTATGTTTGATTTAATTTTTCTACCTCACCTCTATGTGTTTAATTTGTAGTTTCAGCATTCTTGTTTACTTTGTTGTTCATGTTCAGTGATTAAACTATGTATGTTCTTTCCTTGCATTTGTTTCTATTTTAAATCCCTACCCCTTATTCCTCTCTATATGTCTGAGTTAAGGTTCTGGCCTGGCAGTATCCAAATTACTGCTCAGGTTTGAACTTGATCTTCAATGGATCCTAACTCCTATGTTTTGGCTAACAGGCTGGTCAGGGGTGTGTCAGCATTCCTGATTGCTGGGCATGACCATTAGCCTGCCCTGGACTCCCTAATTCCCCCTATGCACTTACACTTACTCTTAGACTCTAAGTTCTGCCCCCTCCTATAAGCCATTCTTTAGGACCTTGATTTCCCTCTAAAATTGGACATTTGAGGGATGGCCCTTCCACACTGCACTATAATCTCAATCTGCAATGTATTTGGGGTATAAGCACTGTCCGGAGCCCTTTGAGGTTCTTAGGGAACTTTGACACATCCCAAATAAGAGAAATTTCTTGGAAAAGTGATCTTGGAAATTGGTTTATCTCACATTGTTAGACCTCGAGTCTGAATTAGGCCGTTTGGTTGTAGCTTGAATTTCTGATGTAATTTTTTATCCTTCTTGATTCATTCGAGTCTGTAATAATTTGTAATAACTATGGGGTTCTAGTGAAAAGGGGAGGGTCATTTATGTATGCATATGGTTAGACAGCATGGTCATAGGTATCACTATTTACAAATTCAGCATTCATGCATAACATATAGAACTACTGCCTATAAGTTTCTGCATATAAAAATCATGTATAAATTTCTGCGCTTACGCATTTAGAAATCCTGCCTATAAGTTATGCATTACACGTAGAAATCCTGCCTATAAGATTGTTTCATTAATAGAAACAATGCATATAAGTTTCTGCATATAGAAATCATGCTTATAGTTTTGTTTCTGCACATTTGCATATACGTCTTTCATTAGGCAAATAATCAAAGGTTTAATAATAATCAACTGCATTCTAGATACCATGCCTATAGGACTCCTGCACTTAAGTAGTCATCTTAAAACCAACAAAGCTTAGAAATCGTGCCTATAGGATGTAATCAGTTAATCAGCTTCGTCTATTTCACCTATGTGTTTAAAATCAGTAGCAAGATCATTTAAAATCTGTAGAGCTTTGTTTATAAAACCAGTAACCTTTCTTTAAAATCAGTATTCCTTCTACATTGTTAGATATCATGCTTATAGGCCTCATCTAGGCAAACCAGTAGGTAATTAATCAACTGTGTCAGTCCCTGATAAACTACAACCAGGCAAGGCCTAATTTAGACTTCTCATCTGAGAAATATATGATAAAGCAGCCTGTCCTAACGCTTTAAATTTAATTCAGACTATAACCAGTATTTGAAGTCATGCTAAATAATCTTCTTCTTTAAGTGAGGAGGCCTGTTTGAGCCTTTAATCTTCTATGTGTTTTGTTTGTCGCCAAGACTTTTATCCTTTTAAACTCTAAAAAAAAAACCCCAACTCCCTCCCCCTCTTTAAGGATTAGTAGTCCCAAATGCCTCCGGGACTGATAGGATTGGGACGGGTAATAGCATGCAATAAGTAACGATATCATTCCGCATTTTAATACCTTAATGAGTGGGAAGGGTAGATGTGGACATGATGTCCAGTGCGCTAATACCACGTGCAACCCCTTTTCTGAGGAGTGATCGTCGGGTATTGTATTGATGTGATCCATATTGATTATAAACCTAGGACCCCCTTTCCCTTTTACTTGTTTTCATTTATTGTTTAAAGCTTTTCTTAAAATTTCTGCCCCCTTTACTTCTCCTCAAATTTCAATTGACTTGCAATTTTATGTGAAAACTCCCTCTATTTGAACCCTTATTTGTTTACTTGTTAAGTGAAGTCTCAATTATAATATGGCCGGGAACCACACTAATGGATCTTGGGGGTGCCTAACACCTTTTCCCCGAGATAATTTCTAGCCCTTACCCAAACTCTGGTTCTTCAACTCAAACCCTTCTTAGTGTCCTAATGCACTTTAATCATTAGGTGGCGACTCTTCAATTCAAAACCCAATTCCCAAAAGGGAATGAGTTGTCCTCCCAAATGTCATAGACCCGATTTCGCCTTAGAAAAGGGGGCATTGACAGCATGGCGACTCTGCTGAGGATTTTCTTTAGGCTTTTACCATTTCATGTTACTTGTGACTTTACTGCTTCTTTATTGCCTTTATTTAATGTCTTTATCTCTTTTCTACTACGAAACTGACTTGGCTCTTTGTTTCTTTTATTTAATGCTTTCTTTTACTGCTTTCCTTCAATACTATTGTAATTATGAACAATTATTGTAATCATTACTTTATGAACGTGCAAATACGTGACAACTTATTTCATTCTTGTAATTGCATATTCAATATCATATTACACTCGTGCCAAACAAAATACCCTAGCAATGCTTATAATGAGTGGTTGTGCCCTTCCGATATTATCACCCCCTAAATTTGGCAAAGGCATATTTACGGTAAAACCAGTCGATCAGCGGTGCAGTCGATAGTTCCGTGCCTTTCCCTCTTGAGTTGTCCGCTCAAGGGTACCAGTCAAGCACTCCATAGAAACCTTACTCTGTTCAATTGTACACGCATCACTGATAAACCTAGCCGAGTTGATTATGCTGTCCACATAATAACTCTTTAAGATAGCCTTGTCCAAAGTCCACTGGGTTTCCTTGGAACCCAAACGGACATTACCACGTCTGTGCATTTATTTGGAGAAAAATATTACTTATGCCAATTATTGATATTTAAATAGTCGAGTCCGGCGAGGGTAAGGGTCTAACACTTTTTTTTGCAGAAAATGAGGCAGGAAGTCTCAAATTCGGCATGGGAACCAACATCCACCCAAGGTTGCTAAGATGGTAAGAAGACCTTCACTCCAGTGATCAGACCCTCGTCCGCGAATATTTGGGAAATTTGCCTTCTCTTCTGGAAATCCAACTCGACAACAAAATCATAGAGGCTGCAACTCTATTCTGGGATGGCAATAGGTTTGTGTTCCACTTTGGGGACCTTGAAATAACACCTCTGCTCAAGGAAATAAGAGGACTAGCTGGTATCCCATGAGAGACGCTGGGTTTGCTTATGCCAGAAAATCGCAAGGTCTGAAAATGATGGGACTAAAGAAGAACACAGACTTGACCTGCTTGAAGGATTCCTACATTCCTTTCGACTATCTGTACGGGATATACAGCCATTTCAAGTCCTACCGCACTTACCCAGATGAATTCGTCCTCACATCATTAGGGCACATCCATATTAGAGTCTTCGTCTTTATATTATGCATTTTGGGGATGATAGTATTTCCTATGAAGAAGGCTAAGATCCATACCAGACTGGCCATGGTCACTAAAACTTTAATGGAAGGAATTGGTGGGCAGCCTTTTAGCATAGTACCTATGATCGTTGCGGAGATATATCGAGCCCTAGAAAATTGTCAACGAGGGGCCAAACACTTTGAGGGTTGTAACTTACTACTCCAACTCTGGCTCATAGAGCACCTCTAAAGGGGGGAATATCGGCAAGAGATTCTGTGCAGAGACTGGGATGATCATATCGCCTTCCATCAGCCAAGGAGAATGAACTATATGCCTAATATGTTTGCCCAACTAGAAGATGCCAAAGAGTGGGTAGAGTTGTTCGAAAATCTGAAAGAGGACCAAGTGCAATGGATGTTCGAATGGTTCCCTACGAAAGAGTTCATTGTCCGATCTCGGGATGTACCGTTTCGTATACGCATCGGTCTGAGAGGAACTTATCCTTATGTCCCCCTACGAGTCATGAGGCAGGCAGGAAGAAAGCAGGTTATACCAAGGGTCAACAAAAAGAGTCATTTCAGGGCCGACTTTCAAGATGACTATAGTCAATACAAGTGTCAAGCTCAGCACATGTGGCACTGCAAAATCATCCTGGGAAAGGATTCCATAGAACCAGACAAGTACCATGCTGGTTATAGTCCTACTATCCAAGTTGGTCAGAAGATAATCATAGTGGGTTAGGATAACTCGGGTTTGTTCGAGGTCACAGGATCATCGACGAAAAGGCTGAAGTACAGGTTAAGTACAACTAGTTGCGCAAGAGGATTCGGGAATGCGAAAGCGAGCATCGAGAAATTCAAGAAGCCCGTCAAAAGCTGATAAAAGAATGGAAAGATATGGCTATCAGCGCCAACAAGCGACTGGGGTATTTGCAGCGGGGTTTAGTGGAGCTAGAAAGGAAGTTCATCCAGAGGATTGAAAACTGCCATAATGCTGAGGGAAACGAAGGAAACTTGGCTAGAGCCTACTTGCTGCTGAGAATACGTGAGCTGGTGAAGCTGTTCAATGGAGCTAAAGATGTCGAGTCTGGGGAAGGTCCTTCTAGGACCAATTAGTTAGAAGTCTTTTCTTTGCTTTAAATGAAATAAGGCCAATGGCCATTAGTGACATTTTATTTTCTGTTATTTTAGTGTCATTTTGGGATTCGTCTTACTTTTATCAATAAAATGAGGCATTTAGCATTATAATTTCTCCAAATCAACTTGTCACTAAGCCTACCTCAGGCACAATGAGGCTTCCAAATTAGGACACGATTTATATTTTTTCACTATGTGTTTAAATATTGCAATGTTTTCTCCTCATGATCCTCACTAACTTGTTACCTTGCTTTGTTTTTACTTTTGTTTATTCCCATCCCCAAAGGTTAGTTCGTGCACTCTGGCATCGTCATCTTACTCCACAAGATCTAAGGGCCCTCCACCTCCTCCTCCTCCGAGTTCTATCAGATACAAGAACAAGGGAAAAATGGAAGATTTGAGCAACATCAGAAAGGAGAACTCAGTTGAAAGGGTAGAGGCTCTTCAGTGTATTCAGGTTTCCAAGGAAAGTGCCTCCCAGCTCGAACAAAAGTTATTGAAATTTCAGGAGGAACTGGACCAAGTTCGGAACTTGGCAAGCTTGTCATTTTCCCTCACTACCCCAGACGTCAGATGGCCCAGATCGTTACATTCAGACCCTTCCCACCGAAACTATGATCTGATTTGCGAGTTTCATAACTAACACGGGTACCAAACCGAAGATTGCAGGCAGCTCCGGGAGGCAGTGGCCCAATTGCTTGACAACGGGCATCCTCAGGAACTTCTCAGCAGCTGAGCTAACAATTAATCGCAGGGAGAAGGAATAGCAAAGTGAATCAAAGCAAACGAGCCTCAGCACGTCACCCATACGATCTTCTGACGGTCCCTCCGTACGTGTTCAAATAAAGGACCACGTAGCAGCTGCTAAGTAAGCCCCAAAACCCGAGAAGTGCCATCGCCATCGAGCTATAAGCACCATACCTCTCCCCATCTTCTACTTCATGGTTGCCTTTGTGTAGGGCAGTAACCAAGGTAATCAGGACGATATCCCGACTCTAAGATTCCGAGGCTTTAGAAAGTTCGTTGCACTCTTTTCCTTTGATTAAATTTTTTATCTCGAAATGGGTTTTCTATTGGCAGGGGTTTTTAACAAGGCAGCATCGGCGCTCTTCCCAAGAAGGATCTAGCAAGGCTATAGGACTTTCATTATAGCCGGCCCCATGCCAGAAAATGACGAACAAAGCCCCAATAGGGAATGATGTGACGGATTGAGCGTTCCAAGGAGCCGCACCCGTGCGGGCCGAGCTCGCAATAACAAAATGGCATATATTAACAGCATATATCTACTCCAAGCAATAAAGAATATTTTTCGGCATCTCATACTTCAGAAAGGGGAATCTTAAGTGCATCCCCGGCAGGGGCCTCTTCAACAAGAACATCCTGAGATACTCAAAGACATAGCATCAGCAGTTCAACACCCGTACGACTCCAGGGTCGGAACTTCGGGCTCTTAAAGCCCATACAAGGAAACTCTGAGTTGACAAGAAGTGATCCTCACGCTTAAACAACTTGATGACTCGGAGACTGTCATCAATCGCATGCGCCAGAAAACTCAAAACTATAAGACCCCTAGCAGGGAGACTCGTCATAACCAGATCTATTCTACAATTACAAAAGTTGTAAGACCTCAACAAGCATGACAAACTGTAAGACCTCAACATGCATTAAAATCTCGAAGTTCAGGCTATACGTCGCATTTGTAAGAATCCCGAAAGGGCATACCCTCGGTGTAGACGCCTGAACTATCATCGGGATCAAAAATGGCTACGGTCGAATGCACATGACTGGTCAAAACGGCTAATACATCCAAAATAACGTGACCAGGGATGCCCGACCATCGCTAAAAAAAATTGCAGGCCACTACTTCGAATATACTTCGGAAAGAACCGATTAAAACAGGCTTCCCTCAACAGGCAAGAATGAGCTATAAACCTTCCGATGTGCTCAAAACATCGCCGATAACGACTTGAAATTGAGGTTCTTCCAGAACCGACGACGGGTCAGGCAAAAGTCTTTCAAAAGACCTTAATGAGCGGAAAATAAAGCCTACAAAAAGCCCATGGGAAAAAATAGCGTAAGAGCCATTGTCGCCAGCTATGCAAGCCTATGTGCCACATATTAAAAGGTCTCTACGACCAAACAGTGTAAGAGCCTTTGTTGCCAACAAAAACTAACAACTTGATGATTAAAGTGAGCTCGAATCATAACTCAATTCGGAGACCGGATCAAAAATAGTTAACTAAGCAAGCCTACGGGCCACATATTAGAAGGTCTCTACGACGAAACAGCGTAAAAGCCATTGTCACCAGCCAAATTGACAACTTGAGGGTCAAATAAAGCTCGAATTGCAACGCGACTCGAAGACTGGACCCAAAATAGTTAAACTACAACACGCCTAAAGGCAAGACATAAATACCACTATCAACTAGCCGAGCGAGCCTTGGGGCCACGTACCTACCAAGACACTTCGGCCCAAAACACAAAAGGCCATCGTTACCCGCCCATGCAGGCAGGAAAAAACTTCAGGGTCAATTAAAGCTCGAATCGCAATGCAACTCAGAGACTAGACCCAAAATAAGTTTAAACAACCAAACGCCCAAGGGAAAAGAAATAAAAACCATAATCTCCAACCAAGACGAACGCCAAACCCGAGGGTAAATTAAGCTCGAGTCGGATCCTGACTCGGAGACTGAACCCAATAACAATTAAATCATGCAAGCCTTAGGGCAAGTCCGAGGTCGAATCGATCTAATTGAAATTCCAACAATCAAAAATACAGAAGATATAGGTTGCGGGTTTCCCCTTTTTATTGCTACATGCTGATGACAAGGTGCAACCCCAGCCTGTGTAGAATATTGAAAATTGTATATACACAACAAAGAAGGCAGGAAATGATCATTTTGCTTTTTTCCGGCAGTCATAGTCCGGCGGTCTCTTCCTCATCGTCCTCAGCATCGAACAACAGGAATTTTGCATCGTGCTCCTCTCCTTTGGCTTGCTCATTCTCCCCCGAGAGATCAAAGCCCCTGGCATGAATCTCCTTAAAGATTTCCCTCCGAGATCTACATCTCACGTTCTCTTTGCTATTTTTGGCACGATCTAGGTCTTCTGCAACTCAGGTTTAGTGGTAGCGGAGCTCCTCAAATAAGACGCCATTTTCTACTCCGCCCTGGTATTATTCATCACAACCTCGGCTCGAACATTCACCACCTCGGTTTTTGCCCACGAAAGTTCAAAAAAACAATTTAATGATCAACTTCTCCCTGGCAGAATCATTTGCACGAGCAGCATGAATTTATGTCTCAAGAGTGGAAGACCCGGCCTGAGCCCTCTCTTTGGCCTCGGAATGGGAATTCACTTGCACCTTTAGCGCAACAAATTCACATTTGGTTTTGCCAACTTCACCCCAGAGTTGTTCCAACTCATCCGCCCTGTCCTTCAACTGAAATAACAACAGGTCAAGATGGCAAAAATGGAATGTAATCCAATATGAGATGCAGGATAGCTGTTTCTCCAACAGGGCCTCTCGGACCCGACTCCAGTCTACTTCACACCGTAAAGAGACGAGCTTGCTTTCCTTTGCCACACAAAGATATTTGAGGGATTTCTTCATATCTCAAGCATTCCACGGTGGGGCCTTACAATGAAGTAGTTTGGCTTTGAGCCTATCAAAAACCTGAGAAAGAAAGCTAGGTGAACAAAAGAAAAATAGAGGAATGCAGGGCTGAAACATTCTTACATCAATCGAAACTCATCATGAGGCTGAAGTGCTGAGCCTCGCAGAAGGATGAAGCAATATTTGACGATACACTAATCTCGAAAATTGTTGGTCGGCCAAATCGCTTCCTCTTAACCGCTGCGAAAAAGGCGCCTCACCACAGGCCTTCTCGCACCCTGGGGCATCTTTCCTTTTTCCAGTGTTCCCTGACTCTGGGGCCAACAATATCTCTTCCTCCCTCATGGAATTCAACCTTGCCTCGATGAAACTTTCGGCACATGTAGCAGATAAATCAAATGAGCCAGCAAGAAGGAAGTCCCCCCATAGGGGGGCAAGATGCTAGACACCTACCATGATGTTTCGCCTCCTTTCTCTCATTTGATAGATCTCACCACAGACACGTATCGTAGGCCGAGCAAGCTGATAGCTTAGGGGATCATTCGGCTAAGTCAGGGAGCTCGCCAAGCAACCAATGAGTTTCTATAAACAAATAGTAGAAATATACCATTACGGGGTCAACCCCATGCTGGGTTAAAAGATAGTTCAAACGAAGCACTTACGCATGAGGTTCCATCTCTCAGGGAATGGCAAAAATTCTTCGGGGATAACATCGGTCGTCCGGATTCACACGAACCGATTCATCTATCTGTGGTCCTCATCCCCCTAGTTAGCAATCACAGGAGCTCGGACGGATCTACGCTAAAGAGGAATTAGGCCCCGATAGCACAATGGCCGACACAACTTCACGAGGTAGCTAAGTGTGAATTCTATCCCAGCCCTGTCAGCAAAATATATCATCGACTACACTATTATCCAAAGAAAGAGATGAACATGTACCAATGTTACTTGATACCTCATGCATAAATCGAGCACGACCCGGTTTGGGGGACCCGACGCAAGAACATGGACATACACATTCAAGAACCCCTCAGTGTATGTCGTGATACTCTCCGAGGGGGAGGGTGCTCGCAAGATCACGACCTCCCCCCATCTGATCTGATCATCTCGAGGTTTTCCTCCCTCATCGATGAAATGATCCTTGACATATGCTCTCGATGGCCGAGAATATTAGGAAGTCTCCCTGGTGTGATGACTTTCTTCGAGGCAGGGTGACACAACTCTTGCTCTCCTAATATCGAGGACGTGCAGTTGGTACCAACCAAAGGCGGAGCACAACAGGGACTCCCTTCCGTCCAAGGATTAGTTGTTGAGGTAGCGACCATGATTACAGCAGAACAAAGGCAAAGAAGATGAGGGTCCTGGAAAAATCTCTATGAAGCGGCAAAATCTCTATGAAGTAAGAGAGAGGAAGGAATCGCAAAAAACGCCAGGTTCTAAAGAGATAGGCTTATCAGAATTAGCAAAACCGCTGCTTGAAGGGCGGATGAGAAAATATATAAAGGTTGAGCGACAACTGCTCGTTTGTCCAAAAGGGCCAATAAATTATGGCCGCATTAACATCACTTTCTCCTTGGGGAGTGCAGTGGTAGAATCATTCCAGGCTCCCTCATGACTAGTAAAACTGAAGGACCTCGAGAGATCCCCGACGTCATAAAAATTGGGTTGGAAGGAACTATCAATTCTACCTCATGATTTGGTTGGTCTCGGGGCCCCTTGTCAGTTCCATACAAAGGCCCTGAAAGGCCGGAGCCGGAACGCTAAAATAAAGAAGCAAAAGAAGGACTGACAAAATAAAATCTCCTTTTTATATATCTAAAAAGAGATAAAAAACGTCACTACACTATTTGTTTCTCGGGGGGGGGGGGGCACATGAAACAAAAATAAAGGCATACACAAAAGACTTGGAGACTACTCCTCGCCACTATCATCTTCCCCCTTATCAGGAGTATTCAGGAGTGCCAATTTTTCTTCCATCATACGAGCCTCCTCCAGATCGGCAGATAGTTCGAAACCTCTAGCCTCGAGTTATTCCAGGGTCTCCCTCTTCTCCTTCGCTTTGGCATACTCAACGGATCAAATTAGTCCCAACTCGACTGCCATGGACATGTCGCAAACCATCATATGCACCATGGTCACATCCTCTTTATAAGTAGCAGCATCTCGTTCAGCCTCAGACTTAGCCGCAGACAAGGTAACGATCTCCCTACGAGTGTCCGAGAGAAGATCTCAGGATGTTGCCAATTCCCCGGCCACAACCTCGTTTCGCTCTTCCAGCCCGGATATCTCTACCTCCAATTGACCCAAACTGTATCAAACTTCTGCAACGTCTTCGGCAATCCAACTACAAAGTCTATAGTGATGTGCTCCCATTTCTACTCAGGCATAGTTATCTGCTGAAGTAGGCCACCTGGCCTTTGGTTCTCATACTTGACCTACTGACAATATAGGCATCTAGCTACATACTCCACTATGTATTTCTTTATTTACCGCCACCAATAATGTTGTATCAAGTCACGATACATCTTCGTAGCACATCGATGAATAGAATATCGTGAACTGTGTGCCTCCTCTAGAATCCTATCCCTTAACCATCGACATTAGGAACACAAAGACAAACCTTGAGTCGTAGAACACCATCCTCGCCAATAGAAACCTCCTTGGCACTACCCTGTAGTACCGTCTCTTTGAGAACTGCCAAAAGTAGATCATCAAACTGCTGAGCCTAGATATGCTTCAATAGTGAAGATTGGGCAACAACACATGCAAGAACTCGGCTGGGCTCAGAAATATCCAAACTCACAAGTCTGTTAGCCAAAGACTGAATTTCCAAATCTACTGGCCTCTCCTCTGCTAAAATGAATGCCAAGCTACCCATACTCTTTGCCTTCCTGCTTAAGGCATCTGCGACAACATTTGCCATGCCCAGATGATAAAGAATGGTGATGTCATAATCCTTCAGTAACTTAAACCATCTACGCTACCCCAAATTGAGATTCCTCTTCTTGAACAAATATTGTAAGTTACGATGATCAACATAAACCTCACATGACACCCCATACAAATAATTCCTCCATCTCTTAAGAGCATGAACAATCGTGGCTAACTCTAGATTGTGCACAGGGTAATTCTTCTCATGAATCTTCAACTGACGTGAAGCACATGCAATAACTCGCCCCTCCTGCATAAATACACAGCCCAAACCGACGTGTGAAGCGTCGCAATATGTTGATACCCAATTTTTCCCTATGTATTTTATATGTAATCAAAATATACTCAAAACAGTATGTATATGCATATATAAGCATACCCAAGAGTTTTGGTATTTTTTCTTATTTTTAAAGATTTTTTAAATCAATTTGGTGTCTATTTTAATAGTACAAAATTCAATAATTATTCCCAGACTATCAATTTTGGTGAATGACTTATTTTTATTCTCATATTTACACCAAGTTATAATTGAGGTGATTTTTGCACATTTTTTTTAAATTTATTTGGTACTTTAAAAGCTAAATTGCTATAATTGCAATTATGGCCTATTTTCGAATTAACAGTATTTTATAATTATAAAATCGCTCCCATCATTTTTTAATTAACATTTAGATGTTATTAATCAATTTAGTGCTTTTAATTGGCTTTTAAAACTATTTTAACTATTTTTATTAAAATATAAAGGGAAGAAATGACTATTTAAAATTTAGCCTCGTTTATTTAAATTATAACCCCTTTACATTTCGATTTTAACCACAAATTGAAACCCCAATTTCAACCCAAAATCCCCGAACCAGTCCTCAAATCACCCGACCTATACCCCATTTAATAACTCGATCCAGCCTCAATCTAATCTAAGTCGTTCATCAAGTAAGATCAACGACCCAGGATTTATTTTCAAAATTAAAACCAATAACACCCCACCCCAAACCCTTCATTTTAGAGACGGTCTCTCTCTCTCTCTCTCTCTCTCTCTCTCTCTCTCTACACTGAACTTTGCTCTCCCTTCTCTCTAGAACCTTATGGTTCTCTCCCTCGTCTCCGATGAATCCACCGCCTCTCCGGCCACCTCCAGCCTCACTTCTCTCGACCACCAACCACCGTGAAACCTTTTCCTGTTGATTCCCTCTGCCTTCGAGACTCCAGGAACCTCCACCATACAATATGGTCATCGGAGGTTATGCCTGACTTATTTCCGACCTTTCTCCGATGGTTTATGGTTTGATGGTGCTACGAGCATCATTATTAACGAGTTTCACAGCCAGGTTCCTTAACTCTCAGTAGTTTGTTACAAAACCCTAATTCTTTCTTAAAACTTTGTCTTTTTAAATGATTTTCAACTTGTTCTTTTGTTCTTTACACTACTCCCTACTCGATCTTTGCGATTGTCTATGTTTTCAACATTTTTGTCTTTCTTTTAAAACTAGGGTTTCTGAACCTCTTTCGAAATCACTATATCTTCTGATTTTTTTTGAGTACTATGTGTTTATGTTTGTGTTATGTGCTTGTTGGTGTGATCCTCTGGTTATTCTCCGAGTTCCATGGTTTAAGTTTACTATTAGGGTTCCAGCCTTCTATTGATTCTGTGATTTCTTGCCTAGGGCTCTCTGATTTTCATGCCTATTGTGTTCTATAGGTTTAATTGTTCACCGTTTACCAAATGTTTTGTTGATTTTGTGCATCTCTTCGAATCCCTAAATTTTTATATGTTTTCCTTAGAAGTTTGACACTGATTTTTGAATCACTTCCTTGTTTGTGAAGTGCTCAACCTACTTAGTATTGATTCCCTGTGATTTTTCAATTTCATCCATGATTCGTTGAATTAATTTGTGTGTACAATATGCTGTCCTTATATTTTCCTTACTTGAAATATTTTGTATACTTTTTACTACTCCTATTATGGAATTATCAGTTTGGCAAGCAATAATTTTCCTTATTTGACACAATTTGTACCCGTTTTAACTAGGACTCCTTAATTGAAGGAAGTCCGAGTCTTTAATTGATTCTAATAAGTATTATTTCCATAACTATAATTAGTCTATATGTATTACCTTATTTTCACTTAATTTGAGAGCTATAAGTACCTCATTCTCTTTTGCATTACATACGGATACATTGCACATCGCGAACACAGACACTCGAACACATAAATCTCAATGCTCTGAACTCTCTCAGTATTCTCTCTTGTTTTTCTACACATCCCCTCCCACTTTCCTGTTGATTACTAATTATTCAGTCGGCCAAAAGCCAAGACTGAGTGATCTTTGGGGGCTGCTCCATTATTCTACTGCTCTATACATTGTTGATTTTTTGGTTTGCATACTACTGCTCACTTCCATGCACACTACTGCTCTACAATATCTCATCCTTGACTGGTATGCCCTCTATTTGATTTATAGCATCCAAAACAATATGCTTTTATACATGTTGCACTTAATTTTGTTTCTTCTATGCTTTTACTTATGGTTCAGCTGTTCTTATTGCAACTAGCACGCCTGCTGGTCTGCTTAATGCATGTTCTCCCCTACTCCCTAGCCCCAGTACATTCTCAGCATGTGATCATGAGCTCTTTTGGTTGAAACCTGTGACTGTTTAAGTTTTGAATTGCTTCCCTTTGGTATCTAGATGTAATTGTGTTATTTCATGTGTACTAGTTGCCCCCATTTCCCATTTCCCTATTTGTGTTTATTGCCTGGAACTATATGATGTATTTTGGTTCTAAGTTTGTCAAAAATGTCCCATTGGTTCTCTTTCAAAACTTTTTCTCCATGGATCATTTTTTAAAACTGTTTTTCAACTCAATTTCTTTAAAGAAATTTCCATCACACTCTCACTACTCCTAAAGTTTTGGTTCTACCCCCTTCGTGTAAGCATTGCCTTGGTCAACTTTGTGTACCCATTGAACTTCGATGCACAAGACTAGTAATTCCACACTGCTTTTGTTCAAAATTTTGGTAATGTTTGGGTGCTGGTATTGGCCAAGGACCCCCCATTGGGCCCTTAGGGAGCTTTGCCGCACCCAAACCATGGTCAAGGCTGTGAACCTCGAAAGAAGTGAGGTTGGAAGATTAGGCCTGGTTGAAGTCTCCCTATAGGGTAGTTTCTTATTTTATTTTTCATTATGTAATTCAGCTATCATGGTTTGTAATAATTTGTAAACGAATGATTTGGGGCCATAGTGAAAATGGGTTGGGGTTATGCATGTTTAGTTCAAAGTTATGGGTAGAAAACATGCTCATAGGGATTTACTTACCTATTTGTGCAATAGACATCATGTATAGGACATGCATCTCATGTAGTAGTAATCCTGTTTTAGAAACTTTACGTTCAGTTTGTTGTCATACTCCATATTCGCAAATAGCTAATGACTCACAAATAACTGTTAAAACTACTGCTGCATTTTCATTGGCATTTAGATACCATGTGTTAGGACTTTTATGTGCATTAGATTCCATGTTACTTAGGATTTATATTTTGTTGTAAGTTGAAATTTGTTGAACTCCTCACCAGTATGTTTAAGCTAATAATGCAAGTTAGACTAACTGTGTCCTTTAAAACTGGGATTAATATGCATGCTCACCCTTTTAGGGTAATTAGGCAACCTATATGTCACATAGGCAAGGTTTAGGCCCTAATAAGAATCGATTAACCATGTTCTTATCAGTTTCAGACTAATCAGCTTTTATTTAAATTCTGCCACTCTCATTTCTGTTGTGATTCTCTGGAGGTCACTCTTTTATTGAAAATCTCTTTACCTGGAAACCCGTTTCGTATTTATAGACTTGCTAAATTTTTGATTCTTGTTCTATTAAGCTTTTTAAATTACTGACCCAGGATCATGTTATTTTATTTAACTGAACTACTGTATTTTCAAGTCTTCTTTTTCAAACCATGTTTTAACAGTTCCCTTACCTTTACTTACTCAACTGTTTTCTTAGTTGTATTTCTGCATGTCAAACGCTCTTCACATCACTCAGTTGTAATTAAAACTTTTGCTAAAACTGATCTTTAAACTCGCGTTCTTTTTAGACCTTAAATGTGTTTGAGACGTGCTAATTACAGGTTTACTTGTGAGGGATCTGTGAGCTTCTTATTTGCTTTTGTATGTTCCCCTTTATGTGAAGTCCTACTTGTTATGTATGTCGCCTAGTATTTTGTCCTTTAAACTTGAGGGTTCAGCCTAGACCTTACCTTGCAGGGATAGTGGTTCTAAATGCCCTCTAGGACTTATAGGACAGGACGGGTAATAGCACGCATTAAGAATTCGTGACCAATCCACATGTTTAAATAACCTTTACGAGGTGGGAAGGGTAGAAATAGAGATGATGACCGCACGATAACACTATGCGTACAATTGGTTACTGATGTTGTGTGGATGATCCATGTGCTTTATAAACCTAGGACCCCCTTTCATTTATATAACTTAGTTTAATACCAATAAATTTTGTATTTTCTACTACTTAAAACTCCTCTTAATTTTATTGTATTATCCCTTCTAAATTCCCTTTTACTTACTCAATGGCCTAACTAATTTTCTGCATTTAGACCCTCCCTTAATCAAATTATAGATTTCAACATGCTTGCTACATACATATTTGCAACCCTTATGTTTAAATTTATTTACTTGTTTACATTAAAGTCACAACATAGCATGGTCAGGAACCACACTAGTGGATCTTGAGGGGTACCTAACATTTTCCCCTCGAGATAATTTCTAGCCCTTACCCGAACTTTGGTTTTCAATTTCAAAACTTTTAGTGTCCTAATGCACTTAATCATTAGGTGGCGACTCTTCAATTCCAAAAATTCAATTCCCAAACAGGAATAGAGTTGTCTTCCCAAATGTCGTAAACCCGATTTCACGAGAAAAAGGGGGCGTTGACAGCATGGCGACTCTGCTGGGGACTCTTTAGGCTTCTATCACTACATGTTATATGTGACTTTACTATTTTCTTTATTTATTTGTTTAATGCCTTTATTCAAAACAGACTTGTCTTTTTGTTTCTTTTTTTTCTTTAACGCTTTCATTTACTGTTTTCCTTCAATACCATTGTAATTTTGAGCAATTATTGTAATCACTATGAACGTGAAAATACGTGGAAATTTGTTTCATTCTTGTAATTGCATATTGAACATTATATTCCTCCCGTGCCAAATAAATACCATAGCAACGCTTGATGAGTTGTTGCGCTCTTCCAATATTATTACCCCCTAAATTTTGGCAAAGGCGTATTTGCGGTAAAACTAGTCGATCAACGGTGCAGTCGACGGTTCCGTGCCTTTCCCTCTTGAGTTGTTCGCTCAAGGGTACCGGTCTAGCACCCCATAGACCGCTTATTCTATTTAATTGTACATGCATCACTATCAAACCTAGTCGAGTCAGTTATGTTGTCCACATAATGACTCTTTAAGATAGACTTATCCACAGTCCACTGGGTTCCCCTGGACAACACCATACTCTGTGCATTTATTTGGAGAAGTAAATGATGTTTATGCCAATTGTTGATTTAAATAGACGAGTCCAGCGGGGGTAAGGGACTAACGCTTTGTTTTGCAGAAAATGAGGAACGAAATCCTCAGATTCGGCATGGTAACCAGTATTCGTCCGAGGTTACTAAGATGGTGGGAGGACCTTCATTCTAGTGACCGGACTCTTGTCTGCAAGTATTTGGGAAACTTACCCTCTCTTTTAGAAATTCAGCCAGACAACAAAATCATAGAGGCTGCGACCTTATTCTAGGATAGTGATAGATCAGTATTTCGATTTGGGGACCTCAAAATCACCCCTCTGCTCGAGGAAATAGGAGGGTTAGCCGGTATTCTTTGGGAGACTCCAGGTTTGCTCATGCCAGAAAACCACAAGGGTAATGGTTTCTTCAAAATGATGGGGTTGAAGAAAAATTCATACTTAACTTGTTTGAAGGATTCCTATATTCCTTTCGAATACCTGTACGATAGGTACGGTCATAGCAAGTCCTACCACACCTATCCGAATGAGTTCACTCTCACATCATTGGGGCATATCCACAGGAGAGTTTTCGTCTTTATGTTTTGCTTCCTGGGAATGATAGTGTTTCACATGAAGAAGGCTAGGATCCATACCAGACTAGCCATGGTCACCAAGGCACTAATGGAGGGGATTGAAAGGCAATCTTTCAGCATAGTGCCCATGATTGTTGCGGAGATCTACCGAGCTTTGGAAAATTGTCAACGAGGGGCAAGTCATTTTGAGGGTTGCAACTTACTACTCCAACTCTGGCTTATAGAACATCTCCAAAAGGGTCAATACCGTCAAGAGCTTCCGCGAAGGCTGTGGAATGATCATATAGCCTTTCACCATCCCAATAGAATGAACTATATTCCTGACATATTTGCTCAGTCGGAGGATGCTCGAGGATGGGTAGAGTTGTTTGAAAACTTGAAAGAAGACAAGGTACAGTGGATGTTCGAATGGTTCCCCACTGGAGAGTTCATCATCCACTTTAGGGACGCTCCATTCCTCATACTTATTGGTTTAAGGGGAACTTATCCCTATGTCCCTCTCCGAGTAATGAGGCAGGCAAGGAGGAGGCAAGTCGTACCAAATGTCGAGAAGATGAGTTATTTCAGGGCTGATTTCCAAGACGACGACAGCCCATACAAATGTCACGATCAACACATATGGAACAGTAAGATCATCCTGGAAAGGGATTCCATAGAGCCTGATAGATATCATGTCGGCTACACCTCAAACTATCCAGGTTGGCTAGAAGAAGATCATGCCGAGTTAGGACAGCCCGGGTCTTTTCGAGGTCACAGGGTCATATATGAAAGGGTTGAGATACAGGTTAAGTACAATCAGTTGCGCAAAAGGATCAGGGAGTGTGAGAGTGAGCATCAGGAGATTCAAGAGGCCAATCAAAAGTTGATCGAGGAATGGAAGGATATGGCTGTCAGAGCCAACAAACGCGTAGGGCGCTTGGAGCGAGGGTTAGTAGAACTGGAAGGGAAGTTCATCCGGAGGATCGAGAATTGCCAAAACACTAAGGGAAATTAAGGAGGACATTTGGCTAGGGCTTATCTACTGCTGGGATTGCCTGAGCAGGTGACGCTGTTCGATGGAGTCAAAGATGCCGAGTCTGGGGAAGGTCCATCTGGGACAAAATAGTTAGGAGTCTCTTTTCTTTTCCACTTTGAAATGTAATACGGCCAATGGCCATTAGTGATATTTTACTTTATGCAATTTTAGTGTCGTTTTGGGATTCGTCTTATTTTTATCAACAAAATAAGGCATTTAGCATTATAAGTTCTCCAAATCAACTTGTCGCTAAGCCTACCTCGGGCACAACGAGGCACCCAATTTAGGACATGATTTATATTCTTGTACTGTGTGTTTAAATATTGCACTATTTTTCCTTAGAATTCTTACTAACTTGTTACCTTTTTATTGTTTTTACTTTTATTTTTATTCCTCTCCCCAAAAGGTTAGTTCATGCATTCTGGCATCGTCATCCTACTCCACAAGATCTAAGGGCCCTCCACCTCCTCCTCCTCCGAGTCCTATCAAAAATAGGGGCAAAGCAAAAATGGAAAATTTGAACAACATCAGAAAGGAGAACTCAGCTGAAAGGGTAAAGGTTCCTCAGGGTGTTTAGGTATCCAAAGAAAGTGACACTCAGCTCAAACAAAAGTTAATAAAATTTCAAGAAGAACTAGACCAAGTTCGGAACTTGGCAAGTCTGTCATTCTCCCTCACAACTCCAGACATCAACTTTCCCAATGCTCAACACCCCATACCTCCACTGAACGCCCCGAAGCTGCAGAAACAACCTGCTACTCATTAAAATTGCAACACATGTCACAACAACGCTCCACTATTCATCCCTGAACCATTAAATGATCATCCCCACCACACTCTCATATATGTGGAAACCATGCCACAATTCACTCAACCCATTACAAACACACCGGAGTTTGATTACAAAGACTCTCTCATCAAGAACCTGGCTGCCGAGCTCAAGAAACTGACTAGCCGAGTCCAGGGTGTTGAAGGAAACAAAGGTATTGAAGGGTCGAATTATGAGGAACCTTTGCATTCAACCAGACGTCGAACTTCCCGAGGGGTAAAAAACCTCCCAAGTTTGAAATGTTTGACGGCTCAGGGGATCCTAGAGTCCATTTGAGTACATACTGTGATAAGCTGGTCAACGTAGGAAGAGATGAAAAGATTCGCATGAAACTCTTCATGAGAAGTTTGAAAGGTGATGCGCTATCTTGGTACATTAGCCAAGATCCTAAGAAGTGGAGGAGCTGGGTTGGAATGGCGTCTGATTTCATGGACAGGTTCAGGTTCAATATAGAAAATGCACCAGATATCTTCTTCATCCAAAATCTGAAAAAGAAACCCACTAAGACATTCCGCGAGTATGCTACTCGATGGAGATCCGAGGCTGCTAAGGTCAGGCCATCCTTAGAGGAAGAATCGATGAACCGATTTTTCTTCCGAGCTTAGGATTCCGCTGTATTATGAGAGGTTAATGTTGATAGAGGGAAAGAAATTCTCCGATATTATTAAGCTAGGAGAAAGGATTGAGGAAGGCATTAAGAGCAGTATGGTCACTAATTTTGAGGCACTATAGGATACCAACAAAGCCCTACAATCTGGTGGCACGTCCAATAAAAAGGACATGAGTGCTGTGATGGTCGCACAAAGAACCAATTCCCTAGTAAAATACCAAGCCTACCCGGTACCCCCTCTCACATACCAACCTATTCCCAATTATCAAATACCTCCGCCCTCTTACCGAATTCCATCACCTGATTACCAATTATCTCCATCCCCCACATATCAACCTACCTCACCAAGATATTCCCAATATACACCCATCTACCAAGCCTATAATCCTCACTACTAATCACCTCCCGCCCGCCAAAACTTCCCCAGGCCACGCCCTAACTTAGACCATAGACCTCCCAAGCAATACACCGCCATCTCCGAGCCAATCAACCAACTATATGAAAGACTCAAAGCAGCCGGTTACGTTACCCGAATCCCTGCCATAACTCCAGAAAATCCTTCACAGTGGGTCAATCCAAATAAAACCTATGCGTACCATTCCGGCATGAAAGGGCATACGTTGATGAGTGTCGATCTCTGAAATACAAAATCCAAGCTCTAATTGGCAACAAAATCATCGTGGCCAAAGAACCTGCTCCTAATGTTCGAAGCAATCCCTTGCCTGATCATAAGGGTGGTGGTGTGCACATGATCAAGGTAGAAGATGATTGGGACCCCAAGGGGTCAATTGGATTAATTGCCAAAGGTGACGAGCCCAAGAAACCAATCATCACATTGAATCCAATTGTAGTCCAGATCTAGCCCTCTAGGGATGATGAAGTAAACATGTATGTGCCTCTCGAGCTTGAAACACCGTCATTCAAAAGGACTGCAGAGTCGATTGAGGTGGAGTTTGGGTCTCCAAAGGTACCATTTTGAAGTTGCTGTGTTGCCACCCAAAACGAGAGTGCCCATTCCTGTAGTGATGTCAGCAGTAATGACATTCCATACACAGACCATACCTTGGGATTACACCATCGAGGCAAGAAGGAAGTGAAAAACTAGGTCTGGAGAAGCGATCGCAGCGCAGGGTATGACCAGGACTGGCAAAATTTATACTTCAGAGCACTTAGTTGAATCAAGTAAGCAGGCCTCTGGATGACCTATTAAAACTGGACCTGGTGATCTCTGGTGGAAGATACAGGTGAAAGAGTACTCAGTTTTTGATCAATTAAATAAAACACCAGCACAGATCTCCATTCTAGCTTTACTGCAGAGCTCCGAGGCACACAAGAACGCCCTGATAAAGATACTGAGCGAGGCATACGTATCCAGCAATATAACTGGAGGAGAGATGGAAAATATGGTTGGGCATATATTGGAGAGTAATAAGATCACTTTCCACGATGATGAGTTGCCCCCTGAAGGTTTAGGACACAACGAAGCGTTGTACATCACTGTGCAATGTGAAGACTATTTCATCACCAAAACTTTGATTGATGGAGGGTCCAGCCTCAATATTTGTCCACTGGTGACCCTCAGAACATTGGGGAAGAGTATACATGAAATCAAGGATGGAGCTATCAACGTCAAAGCTTTTGATGGTTCCCAAATGGCCACTATTGGGGAGATTAGTTTATGTCTGCAAATAGGGCCAACTTGGTTCGATGTTGATTTTCAAGTAATAGACATCTCGGCATCCTACAAGTTACTGCTAGGATGACCTTGGATCCACGCCGCTTGAGCCGTAGCCTCAACCTTGCACCAGGCAGTAAAGTTCAAGTGGAATCACCAAGAGGTGATTTTTCATGGTGACGGGTGTAATCCCATATACAGTCGTCAAACAATCCCAAAAATTGAAGGAAGAAGGAAACTAGGAGGAGAAACCTACCACCAGATTGAGCGAGTCAACGCCGTGGACAAAGATAAGTAGTGGGATAACAAGATAGAGAGTATACTAAATTGGAGCGGGTATGAACCTGGCAAAGGACTCGGCAAAAACCTCCATGGAATCACTAAGCCTATTAAACAAAAGAAACATGGCACCAATTTCGGGTTAGGGTACGGTTATACTTGGGAAGAATTCCAGAACTGGTCGCCACCATGGCGCGGCCCTTACTATCAGTTGGAGCACCCGATACCCCGTCTGGAACAAACTTTCCAGCCCGCAAACATCATGTATGGGTCAAAGGAAGATGAAGCATTAGCAGCAATGAAGAACCTGTTCTTGGAAGATGACAATATGGATTGTCACGTCATTCTCGAGGAGGAAGGCCCTTCCATACAGGCAGTGAGCCGAGGAGAGCGCCTCAACAATTGGTCCATCAGAACCACCAAGGCCTGAAGAACTTCGGGGTAGCAAGGCTAAACAAAGCATTATGCATTATCTTTTACTTTTCGCTAGTTGATTTCCCTTCAGTATTATCTTTGAATTTTGAAAAGAGCTCCGATGTTCAAAACAATTTTTGGCATTTATCAAAGAATTTCAGTTTTTATATAAAGCTCGCTCTTATTATTTCTTTTCTCTGCCATTTACTTTACTTTACATAGCATTACTATTACTTATCTTGGTGAACCGACTAATGTGACATGCGATGAGGTAACACAACAAACGGACATAGACTCAGAAGCGGACGAGATACCAGAAGAGGTCGTTAAAGATATTGAGGATTTTAAGAACATACCTAAGTCTAACTTGGACGAAACTGAGGTTATCAACTTGGGGAATACAGAGAGTGTCAATGAAACGTGCATCAGTGTTCACCTGTCACCATCAGAAAAGGAAGAGTACACAGAGTTCTTAAAAGAATATGAGGACATATTTGCCTCGTCATATGATGATATGACCGATCTCAATACATCTATTGTAGCTCACAAACTGCCAACGGATCCGACATGTCCACCGGTAAAGCAGAAGCTCAGAAAGTTTAAGCCAGATATGATTTTGAAAATCAAGGAAGATGTCACCAAGAAAGTCAAAGCCAAGTTCCTCAGGGTAGTGGAATACCCGACATGGTTAGCCAACATTGTGCTAGTACCAAAGAAGGACGGGAAGTTTAGAATCTATGTCGACTATTGGGATCTCAATCGGGCTAGTCCAAAAGATGACTTCCCACTGCCAAACATACATATCCTGATCAACAAATTCACCAAGCATGAGCTGCAGTCATTCGTCGATTATTTTGTTGGGTACCATCAGATATGGATGGAAGAAAAAGACGCGGAGAAAACGACTTTCATCACGCCGTGGGGAATGTATTGTTACAAGATGATGCCGTTTGGATCAAAGAATGCTGGGACCACCTACATGAGGGCCATGACTACTATTTTCCATGACATGATACACAAAGAGATCGAGGTGTATGTAGATGATGTCATCATCAAATCCAAGAAAGCCATTGACCACATAGAAGATTTAAGAAAGTTCTTCAACAGATTGCGAAGGTACAACTTAAAATTGAATCCCGCCAAATATACATTCGGGGTTCCTGCTGGAAAACTGCTTGGGTTCATCTTAAGTCGACGGGGAATAGAACTCGATCCGTGAAAGGTCAAGGCCATTCAAGAATTACCACCTCCAAAGAACAAGAAAAAGGTTATGAGTTTCTTGGGGAGACTCAACTACATTAGCCGGTTCATAGCCCAATCCACTGTCATTTGTGAACCAATCTTTAAGATGTTGAAGAAGGACGCCTCCACTAAATGGACTTATGACTGTCAAAAGGCCTTCGACAGAATCAAGGAATACCTGTCAACGCTGCCAATTCTGGCTCCGCCCGAACCGGGTAGACCGCTATTGCTCTACCTTGCAGTACTGGATGGAGCATTCGGGTGTGTTTTAGGACAACATGATGAACTAGGGAGAAAGTAGTAGGCTGTTGCGACCAAAACACTCACGCAAGTGTACGCGATCGACAAGTAATATAGTAGTAAGTAGAGTATCGTTCCC
>MU705679.1:21952-46981 GCA_026770625.1 Nicotiana glauca | reverse complement strand
AGTATTGAGAAATCATTCAATTATGCACATGGGAGTGCAATAGGTTCTGACATCTGGTTGATAAGTACGGTCTTAAGAAGGTTTAGTTGATTGCCTAATCGTCGTAGTAATGGTAGAGTCACGAGGTGGATGTAGATCTAAAGATAGTTATGGTAATAGTGACTATGTGGTTTGTATGAGATATCTATTTAGCGAAGGGTACAACTAGCAACCGCGATACTGGAGGGAGTGAGTTTAACTGTCCTAAGAATGACATATACCAATCGAACGACTTGAGATGTCTTATGATGGTGACGTACGAGCGATAAATATTAGTATTATGGAGTATCGGGACGTATCTTATGGCTTTGCACCAAAGTGAAGAGAGTCCACTATCAACAATCAAATTATGGGTCATGTGTCATATCAGTTTTGGCATGCGATGTATTTAAGTGGTATTCAAAAGTTCTCTGAAACTTGCATATGAGTAAGAGCTGAGATTTGTATGGGATGATGTTTGGACCTTCGATGTTCCTATGTCCATAATAATTATACATTTCAGTATCAGTAGGGAATTGGAAATAATTTCAGGATACTCGTAGTGCTCCAGTTAATCAGGGCACTTCCATGGGACAATCATCTTTTAATGCACCACTGGCATGGGATTCCTTAAATGGCTATTCTAGTTATCCGGCACAGACTCAGTATGAGCAGCGGAACTGCAAATGGGTTGTTATGAATGTGGTGATACTAGAGAAATCATGAGAAATTATCCCAGACTTGGGAGAAATCTACTTCATCAGAACACACAGTCAGCACACTCCATTATAGTTACTAATCTACATATGCTACAAGTTAGATATGGAGAACGAACGGGTAGATAACGCTTAAGAGGTAGACGCTCGACCCGTTGATATAATTGCTATAGTGTGGCTGAGGCCACTACACCAGATGATGTTATTACATGTACAATTCTGATTGTTATAAAAGGGATATTTTTCCTTAACTTGATTTGGTTTTGAAAACTGAGGCAAGTCCTCTTAATATGCATCACTAATGAGTTAGCTTCGTAATCCTGAAATCTACTTATGTGAACACTCACGTTGGACTATTATATGGAGATAGCTATCCCTATCATTATGTGTTGGTCACTAAAAATATCTATGAGGCTAAAAGTGACTTTCTATTACTTACTACAGTGGGTTTTGATGTAATTTCAGGATAATTAATTTCAATTGTCAATTATATGCCCTATCGGTATGAGGGTTCATTATATGTTGTGATTCTCTTTGACGGAAATTATTGAAAAGAGAAAGAAAGGAAATGAAAAATTTTAGTTGGCACAATGTGCAAATACTTGTGATTCAGTGTTAAGGGTGATATCCTCAAATAATTATATGATGTGAAATGCTTTAAACCGAGCTAGAAGCTGCAGTGGATGTTATATAAGGACAAGGTCCTAGCGGTGAAAAGTTTATGTGTTTAAAATTCTCATTTTATGAAATTTAAAATTTTGTACTATCTTTTAAATGGGAGTCATGCCTATTAGGCTTATTTGACAATTCTTGTATATTTTCTTTTCATATTCAGTCATTTTTTTGTTGTTAACATTGAGTTTTAGCCTACGAGATGGGCGCCCAGGTGGCGTTAAATGTGACTCGTCAATTCGGGTAAGTAATTATGAGATCTTCATGCTTCGTTGTGAGTAAAGCGGACGTCTGAAATGAGATGTTTGTTAACATAAGGTTAATTGGCAATGTTGTGATTTATGAACAACTATTATGGCCAAAGACGAGGTTATGTACATACAGATGACGTGTTTCATGTCCAGATATCATTATGATAATGTGATACTTGTAATGCAGAGATTAGTATTATTGATATATATATTGTGGTGTTTCATTGGGTTGTGGATGTGTTGTTAGGAGTTATTTTGGTGTTACTCTGGCAGGTGGATAGGCCCAATTACAGGGGAGGCTCTGCCGAAATTTTTGAAAAATTTGGGAGTTAGAAAAATTTGAGATATTAAGATTTGCGAAGAAAGAGATAGGTTACATTGTGTATTTGAGGACGAATGACCCTAAGTGGGGGAGAGTGTAACATTCTGAAGAAAATAATTTCGAAGTAATTAAGCGCTATTAAAAGTTGAAGTATGTTGAAATAAGACTAATGCAGTGTGACAATGTGGAATTCAGGCCCTATGATGAATGTTAGATGTTGAAGTTTGGGTCTTGTCCTAAGGTTATGGACTAAGGATGAGGTGAAACCTTCAGTTAAGTTGAAGGATCAATTATTGGAATTTTCTTGAAAAGGGTTTCATTTCGGCCTAGTGTATCACTTGGGGTGCTCCTGTGTTATTTGTGAAGAAAAAAAAAGGATGGTTCTATGTGTATGTGTATTGATTACCGCTAGTTGAAAAAGGCTACACTGAAGAACCGTTATCCTTGCCTCTTATTGATGATCTTTTTGACTAGTTTAAGGGCGCACAGGTGTCTTCTAATATTGATTTGCGCTCAGGTTACCATCAGTTGAAGGTTCGGGATCCAGATATCCCAAAGACTGCTTTCAGGACTTCGTATGATCATTGCGAGTCTCTTGTATGTCATTTGGGTTGACCAATGACCCAACAATTTTTGTACATCTAATGCATAGTGTATTTTGGCCATATCTTTCATTTTGTCATTGTCCTTATTGATGACATTCTGGTGCATTCTCGGAGTCGGGAAGATCATGAGCAACACTTGAGGACAGTGCTTCAGACTCTGAGAGAAAAGAAATTATATGCAAATTTTTCAAAATGTGAGTTCTGGTTGTATTCCGTGGCATTCTTAGGCCATGTGGTATCGAGTGAGGGTATTTGAGTGGATCTAAAGAAGGTAGAAGCAGTGCATGACTGCCACAGACCATCCTCAGCTGTAGAGATCCACAGTTTCCTTGGCTTGGCGAGTTACTACCGTCATTTTGTGGTGGGGTTTTTATCGATTGCAGCCCCTATGACCAGATTGACCCAGAAGCGTGCTCCTTTCCAGTGGGCGGAAGAGTGTGAGGCTAGCTTTCAAAAAAAAGAAAAAAGAAAAATCAAGACATCTTTGACTACATTCCCAGTTTTGGTATTGCCTACAGGTTCAAGGTCTTATACTGTATATTGCGATGCCTCGAGGATTGGCCTTGGAGCGGTATTTATGCATGACGGTAGGGTGATTGCCTACACATCCAGATAGTTGAAGGTACATGAGAAAAATTATCCTATCCACGATCTTGAGTTAGCTGCTTTTGTTCACTCCTTGAAAATGTGGCGTCATTATTTGTACGGTGTGCCTTGTGAGATTTATACCGACCATCGGAGTTTGCAGCAACTGTTCAAGCAAAAGGATATAAATTTGCATCAGAGAAGGTGGTTAGAGTTGTTGAAAGATTAGGATATTACTATTTTGTATCACCCGGGCAAGGCCAATGTGGTAGCTGATGCCTTGAGTCGCCGGGCAGAGGGTTTGGGAAGTTTGGCTTACCTACCAACATCAAGAGGCCTATGGCAATGGATGTTCAGGCCTTTGCCAGCCAGTTGTGAGGTTGGATCTTTCAGAGCCTAGTTGAAATTGTAGCTCGGTGCCCCAACTGTAAGCAGGTTAATTATGAACACTAGAGACCCGGTGGGTTGGTTTGAGTCGGGTGAGGTTGGATTATTGGGCACAAACTTGGTTTATAACGCTTTGGAAAAGTTTAAAGTGATTCAGGATTTACTCTATATAGCCTCTTCAGGGCAGAAGAGTTATGCGGACCGAAGAGATCGTGATGTTTCCGATATGGTTGGAAAGAAGGTTCTGATTTGGGTCTTGCCTATGAAAGGCGTTATGACGTTTGGGAAGAAAGGGAAGTTGAGTCCGAGGTTTGTTGGCCTTTTGAGATGTTGAAGCATGTCAGAGAAGTTGCTTATGAGCTTGCCCTACCTCCCAGCTTAGCAGGAGTTCATCCGGTATTTCATGTTTCAATGCTCCAGAGGTATCAATGTGACCCATCACGCGTGTTGGATTTCAACTCAGTCCAGTTGGACAAGGATTTATCTTATGTTAAGGAGCTAGTTGCTATATTGAGCGGACATGTCAAATTTTGAGATCAAAGAACATTACTTCAGTAAAGGTTCAGTGGCGGGGCCAGCCGGTTGAGGAGGTGACTTGGGAGATCGAATGGGATATGCGCAACCGATATCCTCATCTTTTCACTACTTCAGGTATGCTCTTTATGCTCGTTCGAGGACGAACGAATGTTTAAGTATGGGATGATGTAAGGACCCGGCCGGTTGTTTTCAGAATTTATGCCCCGAACCCCTATTAACTGCTTCCCCTAAGTTTATTTATGCTATTTTGGTTTGCCGGGAAGTTCGGTGTTGGGGTTCAGAGTGTTTTGGGACACTTAGTCCCTAAATGAGAGCCTAAGTGTTGAAAAATGGTCCGTAATCGGAACTATGTGAAGACGGCCTCAGAATGTAAATTTGATGGTTCCGTTAGCTCCGTTAGGTGATTTCGGGGTTGGGAGCGTGTTCGGAATGTATTTTGGAAGTCCGTAGCTCATTTAGGCTAGAAATGCCAAAAGTTAGTATTTTGGCGAATTCCGGTTGATAGGTGAAATTTTGATCCAAAGGTCGGAACGAAATTCTGGAAGTTGCTGTAGCTTTGTTAGATGATTTGGGATATGCGTGCAAAATTTCAAGTCATTCGGACATGTTTTGGTTGGGTTTTTGACCGAATATGTATTTTGGAAGTATTAAAGGAACTTAGGCTTGAATTTGATGTAATTCGATGATTTTAGTGTTAGTCTAGGTGTTTTGATGATTTGAACAAGTTTGTATAATGTTTTAGGATGCGTTGGTGCTTTTGGTTGAGGTCCCGGGGGCCTCGGGTGTGTTTCGGGTGAGTTTTAAGCGAGTACGGACATCCCGGAACTTAGAAAATGGACGGGGCAGTCATTTGGGCGCGGACCGCGGTCCTATTAGCGCAGGGGCGCGCTGGCCTAGTGCTGGGCGCGGTCAGGCGACGCGGCCCGCGGTCGTGAAGACCTGCAGATCGCTGGTCCTACTTCGGAAGCTCATATCTTTTGATCTACAAGGAATTTGAGGTGATTCAAAATTGAAAGTTGTAGCCCTTCGTGCCTAGTTTCCAGAAAGCTAAAGAAATTGTAAGTTGGACATCCGTAGAGAATGTTATGACCAAAATACTAAAGCCTGTCACTGCAGAGCAAAAGCTGCGCGGCTGCAGTCGTTTTTGCACGGACCGCACTAGTTTTGCGCGGACCTGGGTCATTTTTGTGCGGTCCGCATAGGTGGAATCCGTAGGGTACTCAATAAATACGAGGTTTTGGGTTTTATTTGATATTTTGACCTAGAGAGCTCGGATTTTGGCGATTTTTCGAAGGTTTTTTCAAGAAATTCATCGGGGTTAGTGATTCTAACTCAGATTTGGTTAGAGTACATGAATATACCATTGAATTCATCATTTAATTAGTGATTTGAGATGGAATTTGGGAAGAAAATTATGGAATCTTTCAAAAATATAAAATGAAGATTTGAAGGACCAAATGGTGTCGGAATTGGATAAATTTGGTGTAGTTAGACTCGTGAGAGTGTGAGGTTTCCGGAAATGTAAATTTTACCTGGTTCCGAGACGTGGGGCCCGAGGGGCATTTTGGTCATTTTACATAATTTCGCGTATTAGCTTAGAATTTAATTGCAGAACCAATTACTTGAATTATTATTTACATTATGCAATTTAATTGAATAGATTTGAACCATTTGTAGTCAGATACTCGTGGCAAGAACGTGGTTTCAGGTTGACTTGCACTTGTTTGAGGTAAGTGGCTTGTCTAACCTTGTGTGGGGGACTTCGTCCCTTAAGATATGAAATTGGTAATTGAATGCCTTATACGTGAGGTAACGAGCGCGTACTTGAGCTAATTTTTGAAAATCTGAATTTTTACTTAAAAATACTTGAGCTGAGTTTCTTTCGTATTCGCTTTATCCTACTTGCTATTATAGCCAGTGCTAGCATAGAAAAGCATGTTTAGTGGACTTACTTGCCTATTTGTTTAAACTGCCTTGTTTGCATTCTATGAAGCATATTAGGCTAGAATCTACTATTATTTGCTATGAGTTTGGTAATTGTTTGATATTTTGAACTGTTGTTGTTTGATTTAAATTTGGGGTTACGGGACGGCATCCCGGGAGCTCCCCCTGCACGTGTTATGTTCTAAGACTGAGAGTGCGGGATACCAAGAGATCCCTGGCATAGAAATGATTATATATTGAGGATACCAAGAGATCCTCGGGATACTAAGAGATCCCCGAATTATTATTGTAGATACTAAGAGACCCCAGAATTTATTATTGAGGATACCAAGCGATCCCAGAATTATTATTGAGGATACCAAGAGATCCCAGAATTATTATTGAGGATACCAAGATATCCTAGAATTATTATTGAGGATACCACGAGATCCTAGAATTATTATTGTGGATACCAAGAGATCCCAGAATTATTATTGAGGATACCAAGAGATCCTAGAATTATTATTGAGGATACCAAGAGATCCTCGGGATACCAGGAGATCCCCGATGATAAATATCCAGTTGTGGTTTGTACCTTTATTCATTGATTGTGTTTGTTCTCTGCTACTGTTTTACTTACTTTCTTGCTGGATATCTGCTGTGATTATACACATATTGTTTCCTCATTATCATATTGATCATTATGTTTTACGTAAGTAGGGCCCTGACCTTCCTCGTCACTACCCAACCGAGGTTAGGCTTGGCACTTACTGAGTACCGCTGTGGTGTACTCATGCCTCTTCTGCGCATGTTTTTCATGTGCAGATCCAGGTACTTCCGGTCCGGCACATTATCAGTGATCCAGGAATGATATTCAGAGACTTTGAGGTATATCTGCCACGTCCGCAGACCAGGAGTCTCTATCTTATTCCAGCTGTAGTATATGATTTTCCTTTCTGTCGGTTGTGTAGAAATTCCGGAGTTAGAGCAGTGTTATATATTACTCTTAGCCTGTGTTGCCCATGGGTTTCCGGGTCTTTGGGATAGTTTCAGAATTTTAAAAGTGTTGAAGTGTATGTGCCAAGCGGCAACTGTATACATTACTCATGTTATTTAGCTTTTGATTATAATTTCGTAAATGTTGTTACTTCTGCAATTTGTGTTAGGCTTACCTAGTCGCGAAGGCTAGGTGCCGTC
This sequence comes from Nicotiana glauca, assembly GCA_026770625.1. NCBI lineage: Eukaryota > Viridiplantae > Streptophyta > Magnoliopsida > Solanales > Solanaceae > Nicotiana > Nicotiana glauca. The sequence goes on along the minus strand of MU705679.1, from coordinate 39,768 downwards.
ATGACGTGTTCACGATTGGTGAACTATGGTCGTGACAATAAAGTACCACAACAAATAAGGTAGTGGAATTTGTCAATCTAAACAGACGAGGTAGAAATTTAGGGTTTAAAAGAAAATCTCTTAATCAAACCAGATTCAATTAAGAGGAAGTTATGATTCTATACTCAACATATAAATAGAGAAGAACAAACAGACGTAGCAAACAGACAAGGTCAGCAATATCAACAGAAGGAGGCAAGTCTTGAACAATCAAGATAAATACAATCACATAGAGGTGATATAAGTAGGCTAAAGACTCAATAAAACCTATGTCGCGCCCCCATTTTTCTCGCAAAATCGGGTTTATGATATTTGGTTGGGACAACTCTTTCCTTTTAGGAAAGGGGTTTGCAATTTTGAAGAGTCGCCACCTAACAATTTTTAAGGTGCGTTAGGGCACCTATAGGGTTCCACTACAACTATGTTTGGTAACCAGAGATAGGGTAAGGGCATAAAATTATCCGAAGGGGAAGGTGTTAGGTACCCCTTAGGATCCACTAGTGTGGTTTCCAGCCAGATAGTTTTTGTGAAATTGTGCAATTATCAAGTAACAAATAAGGCTCAAGTAATCGGGAATTTTGAATGTAAAAGTGTTTGAAAACAAATTAAAAGATGAAATCTTGAAAAGAGTTACAATCTAAGCATGTTTGTGAATGTAAAAGGGGTCCTAGGTTTGTTTGTAATATGGATCATGTCAATGCAATTCCCGGTATGGCACTCCTCAGAAGAGGGGATACACGTGGTATTAGTGCACTGGTCATCATATCCATATCTAGCATTCCCACCTCGTGAAGGTATTAAAGCGAGGATTGGTCTCGACCACTATTGCATGCTGTTACCCGTCCCGTTCCTATTAGTCCCGGTGGAATTTTAGGAATGCTATTCCTATAAGAGGGAGGTTCTAGATCGAATCTTAGGTGTATAGGTGAAATACTAAGGCGACATACAAAAACAAGTAGGACTGCATTTAGAAGTGGAACATGTAAACAATTGTAAGGCTCATGTATACCTCCGCAAATAATGCATACAAACAGCATGACTTAAACACAGTTAAGGTCTGAATTTTAAATCCTAAACTAGGGTGTTTGATTCAGAACCAGATTCATTACATAACTCAGGAAAGAAGTTCGAATCACGCTTGTCTGCTGGGTGTAGCAATTTAAACAAAGGTATTTCTAATTTTATTCAAGTAATTACATAAGGCTTGCCTAGGCATGAGTAGGATTCAATAGTTATTCAAGATTATTAAGGCAGTTTGGAGATTAATCTTATTGCCTAAACATGCCGTTCTAGGTGTTCAGCATACAGAATTGTTGCTAGTTGATTGCAAAGATTGAAATAAATCATTTTATTCCTTTTTGTGCATTCATAATTAGCCTAAGTGTGCTTAAGCGCATATAAATGAAACCCTAAAGACATGATATCTAATGTGCCTAGATGGAGAGGAATGTATATGCAGGATCCTAAACATGATTTCTATATGCACAAATATTACAACGTTAAGAACTAGAATATGCAGAGGTGATATGTTTGTTACTGTTGTTTTAGCCTAAAGCAAGATCTCTAAGTGTGCATGGCAGTAGGAACGTGATTGCAGGAACACTGGTTATTAACACATTTAACGCAGGATTTGCTAAGTGGAATTATAGTGAAAAGGACATGCTGAAAATAGTAAGTACAAATCCTAAGGAACATGATTTCTAATGCATGAAATGAGTCCTAAGCATGGATTCTATTACACAAGTAGGAATGTAAACCTAATAACATGCTTTCTACCCCCTTTAATAGCATGCATATTTCCCACCCCTTTTCACTAGCCAACCCCATAATGTTTACAAATTACTACAAAACCATGATTGAATCACAAAAGAAGTGCAAGAATAAGATGTTACAACCATAGGAAGCCTAATCTTGACTTCCTCTCTGAGTTATGCAAAGAACCATCTCAATGCCAATATTATTCCAAAGCCTTTCTCATATCTGGTTGCGTCAGAGTTCCCTAAGGACCCCAAGGGGTCCCGGGTAGTGCTCATACCTAGATTTGCATAACCAAACAAAATGTGTGAAGTGTGGAAGGGTCGAATCTTATGTGTCCATGTTTAGATGGAGCTTAAAGGTCCCAAGGCAAGGCTCACACAAAAGGGGAAGAACCTAGATTCTAAGAGTAGGTGAGAGTGCTTGACATAGTTTGAAAAGAAAGAGTTTGTTAAAAACTAGGTTGAAAGCAATCAGTAACAGAGGTGATTTGAAAGCAATTGTAGTAGTAAATTGTACAGGGTAAAAATCAGAAGACTTGATTTTCGCAGTCAAGACAATTTGGGAAGCCTCCCTCGAGACCCCGAGGATAGAAGGCTATGATCGAGTCCTCGACCTCTAGGCTCATCGAGTTCCAAATCAAAGGAAGCAGGGCTCGAGGTCAGGGTAAGAGAAGATGTCGTCGGAGCATATGGCTACGCCTGACAGGGCCGGTCTATCTGTACCTTACTGAGATGATGAGCAATAGGCCGTCCCATCTTTATACTCTTGTAAATAATATATGCATATTTTACTGAGTCCCTAGCCTATATAAGGGGGACTCACCCCACCTTGTAAGGGACTGATGTTGCTCCACTTCTCCGATAAGCAATAATATCTATCTCTCTCTCTCCTTTTTCTAAATTATCAGTGTTCTTCGACCCCGAGGTCGCCCTAGCATTTTATTGTTCTTCGTCATTTAGCTCAAGATTGATGATATAAAGCCTTGTATGAATATACTTATATGTTATCCCCTTCCCGATTACCTTCGATAAAGTTACCTTCGATAGGTCCGAGGCAGACTCGAGACCTGGCCCCGAGGTATCTATTGGCTTCTCCTAAGCCCGGGAACATCCCTTATTGGTTTGATTATCGCTTTGTCTAGATCGATCTTTATTGTTTTACACCATGTTTAGCACTAATCACCCTTTCAAACTAGCTCTGGAATTAGATCACATATTTTTAGAATCCCATTTACAAATTTAATTGTTGTTACCATTTTCATGGAAAACAGTTTGGCGCCCACCGTGGGGCTAAAAATAATAATGACTATTTTCTTGCTAGTTTCGTCACTTAAACGCACGATATCTCTCACACTTTTTCTTGCCCAAGACCTTTCAATTTCAGGTTAATGGTCAGCTCGATAAGGAAAATCATGGACGATAAACCCACAAATCGCAAGGAAAACAATGTGGACACCCAAACGGATTGCGGGACACCGCAAGACCCCGATAACGCATCTAGATTAGTCTGAGTGGATATGGATTCATACGCTGCACAACGGGGTAATGAAGTCTTACGCTTCAATGATGACATGCAACACGCTATCCGACAGGCAACCCAAAAAATCCCAGCCCCGGTAGAACGGGAAGTTGATCTTCGTGTTATGTTTCGCTTCGAGCTAGTATCAAGGTATCGGGCAACGATGAACCAATGACCTGTCCTACAACGGTAAGGATGCTAGAGGACATTATCGAAAAGGTCGACTCACGCTCGCGGATATTCCTACAACAACCATCTCTCGGAGATACGATCCCGGGACTCATTTCGCAGAAGTTAGAAACAATGAAATTCCCTGGGGAAGACATGACCCCAAGTCCTCACAGGTACATCTCCACTCATGCACGCCCGTTCAGGAACGTCGACCCCCAAAACAGAGAACTCGGGCCCGTCCCAATGAGGAGATTTGAAGAAATTCCCCCGGAAGAAACCACGTTGCGACATCATTATTCGACATCCGATCTCGGGGACCCGCTCACCATACTGAAATGATCCGAGGCACAACGCATCTCACGACAACAGGGCGGTGGCCTGAAGATGACACCTTCGAGGAACCCCAATAATACCAGGTGCAACAAAACGCAACCGGCAAGGAAACCTCGCCTGATAAAGTTCGACTTCAACGTTACAGTTCCAAGCATAGTGGTCACCATATGTAAAGCTGAGAACTCCAGATGGCTCGGACCTATTCGACCAAAATACCTCCAAAGAAACCGTGGCCCACCACGAGTGTCATGGAATGATCGGAGTTACAGACCCAAGAGAGAAGCAACAATGCCATCCGTGAAAGGTGGCCACAAAGCATAGCTAAGCAAGCGAACCCGGATCCAGCTCAACGGACAAGGGGAAATCGAACAAAGCAGAGCCGGCAATCTGCGACATATCATCACGACCATTAAAGGATGGTGGCATCCCACTAAGATCCATAGAACGTAGAATGCAAGTGCCCATCGACAGAAAGGGACGATCTCGGGGAGTACTCCCCAAGGACACCCTCTCGCTCGAGGAAAAAAAAAGTCGAGACTCCACCTCGGCATCGCATTAACGTATTGGTAATTCCTTCTTTAGTTCGAGCTCATTTTCAAATAAAACATACATTAATGATTACAGGTATATCAGCCAAAGATGTACTAACAATGTCGGGCCAAAGCCAATAGGACAGTCCGAACCAATGTCGCCCTCACGCCGGACCGCTAATGTGTCCCCAATGGCGACTGTCACATCATCCAAATTGCTCCCCCTGCGCGGCCTGCCCGAGATCAGGATAATACGTTAGGTGACAAAGGATGTAGATGCTTTGTGCAGACAACGGCGATTACGTCGCCCGGGACGCAACCCCGGCCCTACTCCTCTAAGGGTATGAAACTCCACGATAGACGCGGAGCCAAAGCATCTGGCTACAAACGACAGAAGGAGATTCCTCGGCTTACGCCCATGACCGGTGTTATCTTCAAATAAGGTCAAAGGGTAAGAGCACTCGCATCTTCTACCCAGCCTGGCCGTACGAGGAATATGGTTGCCGATCGGCATACTCCCAGGAATGCAACATCCTTTCATCATTTCCCTTTTTTTCTTTTCTTGTTGCTAATCTGTACATAGGCAGGAAGCCAAGGCATTTAGTGGTTTTGGATCCCGATTCGAGGATCCGCAGCTGCCATGGGGCCACCTGGCATTCTTTCCTCGATCGGGTTTCTATCAGGAAAAGGGTTTCGCCAACAATATTATTAGCAGGACTGCATGTCCCCAGGGAAGGGACCTAACAAGTCCGCAATCTCACTCTCTCTTTTCCAATATGGAACCATACAAATACATCGGATAATCAGGAGATTCACACCCATGAAGACCAGACTCTAACAGAACAACATGTATTTTACAACTTATATTTTTCGCCAAGCAATAAAGAGTATTTTCCAAGCATTCTACGCCTCGAAGAAAAATATCTCGGCTTATCCTCAGCAAAAAACCTCTACTTCAAATACATCCCTAAACGCTCGGAGACTTAATAAATTTGGCACCCTCGCGACCCCAGGGTCGAGGTTCAGGGCTCACAAATCCCTCGCGATATGGCCCCAGGACTATCGAAAGGCGGTATTCATGCCTAAAATGATCCTATATATTCGGAGACTCACCATGAGCAATTTGACAACTTGCACGACCCCAGGGTCGGAACTCCGGGCTCACCAAGCCTCTAGAAAACAGCTCCGAGCTCATCAGAAGCTGTCTTCAAGTGAACTCGATGACTCAGAGATTGTCGCCAATCACCACACACTGGAAAATCCGAAATTGTAAGACCCTAACGGGTAGCCTCGGCAAAACCAGATCTATTCTCCCTAAACTGTAAGACCTTAACATGCATGATAAACGGTAAGACCTCAACATGCATGGAAAACTGTAAGACCTCAACATGCATGATAAACTGTAAGACCTAAATAGGCATGGCAAACTGTAAGACCTCAACAGGCATGATAAACTGTAAGACCTCAACATGCATGGCAAACTGCAAGACCTCAACGGGCATGAAAAATCCCACAGTTTAGGCTACAAGTCACATTTGTAAGAATCCCTAAAGGGCATACCCTCGGTGGACGCCTAAACTTCTTCTCGGGATAAAAAATGGCCCTGGCCAAATGCACACGACTACGGTCGGAACGATTGCTACAACATAAAAAATGCTACTCGGGGACGCCCGAGTGTTGCAAAAAATCCTCCAAATCTACTTACTAAAAAAATGGTTAAAACACAGGCTTCCCTCAACAGGCAAAAAATGAGTCCCGACCATATCGACTCCAAAATCAAAAAAGCGTCGATCTACTCGACCTATAGGCTATGGACCTTCTGAGGTGCCCAAAATATCGCCGATTACGACTTGAAATTGAGGTTCTTTTAGAATCGGAGACGGGTCAGGTAAAATAATCAATAAGACCTTAACGAGAGGAAAACAAAGCCTACAAAAGCCTTCGGGCCTCACATCAAATAGCGTAAGTGCCATCGTCGCCGGTTAAGCAAAGCCTCCGGGCTTCACACCGAAAGGTGTCTACGACCATCAAATTGAAAATTGATAACTTGAAGATTAAAGCGAGCTCGAATCATAACCCGATTCGGAGACCAGGTCCAAAATAGTTAAACTAAGCAAAGCCTTCGGGCCTCATATCAAAGTGTCTCTACAACCAAATAGCGTAAGTGCCATTGTCGCCAGCTAGGTGAGCCTCCAGGCCTCATACTTAAAGGTCTCAATGACTAAACAGAAGAAAGGCTACCACCATTGATCGAAAGCTCAAATAAGATTCAAGGGTCAATTACAACCCAATTCGCAACGCGACTCGGAGACTGGACCCAGAAAATTTCCAAACGCCCAAGGGCGAGAAACAAAAAACACTATCACCAACCAGAGCCCCCGAAAGGATCAAAGGCCAATTATAGCTCGAATCGCAACACGATTCGGAGACTGAACCTGAGGGCAATTCAATCACCACACACCTAAAAGCACGCCCCTGACGACACTATCAACAGTCGCGACAGATCCCCAGGCTACGCGTCCGCAAGAACGCTTTGGTCCAGGAGCACATAGGTTCATCACCCTCCGCACATGAAGACGGGAAAAGACTGGAAGGCCAATCAGTGTCTGAGCCACAGCACGGCTCAGGGACCGATCCCACAAACCAATCTACACGATAAAGAGTAATGACAGAAAAAAGGTACAAAAAGAATAACGCTTGAAATTTTCCTTACATTACATACGACAAAAATATTCTCCGTCTACAGGCACGCTCTGCGCGCGCCATAGACCAAGATATAAAATAGTAGGAGCTATACTTTGTTCCAAGAGGCTACAACCCATCAAGATCGTCCTCTGAAACACCCGCGAGGAGTGACTGAGCATCATGCTTGTCCGCCCTTGCTTGAGCCAATTCCTCCGAGAGGATAAAGCCTCTCGCTCTAACTTCCTTAAACACTTCTCTCTGAGATCGGCAGCGAACATATTCCTCGATCCTCTTCTCACGATAAAGGGTTTGCCTCAACTCAGATTGGGCATCAGCAGCCTCCTTTATGTAAATTGCCATCTCATGATTCGCCCTGGTTTCGCTCAGCGCCGCTTCCGCCCGGGCGTCAACTATCTCGCCCTGACCTTCGAGAGTTCAGACTCCAGTTTCTCGATCATATCCACTTGAACCTTTGCATTACTTTGGGACAAGTTGAGCTGGGCCTCGAAGGCAGGAATCTTGGCTGAAGCACTCGCCTCCTCCAGAGCTTGAGCTCGCACCTGTCCCCTTAGTTCCTCAGAAGCTGCCCTGATATGGTTCACCTCACCCTTGAGGTGCTCCACGGCCTCTGTTTTTTTTTGCAGCTAACACGGCAAAAAAAAGTTAGCCTTGAAAATTAAAGGGAAGCAAAGATAGCATTGTGGGAAGTTACCTGCTCCACCAAATAGCCCTCATAGTTCGTGTTCCGATACGCCTCATATCGCCAATACTGCAGCTCAACTTATTTCTCCTTGCAAAGAAGCCTAAGGGATTCTCCCTCATCCCGGACCCTCTGGAACTTGGTCTATTGACGAAGCAACTCGGACTTGAGCCTATCACAAGCCTGTGCAGGAAAGATTCAATAAGGGGAGAAAGGGAGGGGGTATGAGAGAATTATGCGCGAGCTCACCACAAAATGAAGATGGCAAGTTTTCCCCAAATCAGAAGACACCCCTGATAATATCGCTCCCGCAACCCCCGAAGAACTGACTCCGGGCACAACATACTCTCTCCTCCTCTAGGGAAATCAGTAGTGGGCTACAAGTGGGTCTATAAAGTCAACAAAAAGCTGATGGAGCTGTTGAGGGGTTGAAGGCTAGATTGGCGGCGGGCAAATCGAAGTTATCTTCCGGTCAACTGTCCACCTAGTCAAGTGCAAAAAACATAGTAGAATCATGCAACGCACGTTGATGGGCTAATTAATAAATTGAATCAAATGGGGCCTTTTAATTTAACTAATTTGAACTTAATTAAACTAAAGAGTTCGAGGGAGCCACTCGCTAAGAAACAATTAACCCGGGGATAGACGACTTGGGTGACGTCCCCTTCTCAGAAATACAAGCCCGGCCAGCGCTACTAGAAGCTCCTTTTATGATGGGTCCCGGACCTTCTTGCTGCTACGTCTCTCGGCTCAGAGGCCGACAACTCCAACTCTTCTCCGCAGAAGCACTACCTCGCCTCGAGAAACCGCCCGATATCTTCAAAAACAACGCGTCTAGCGCAGATGAGATGGAAAAATGCTGCCTCAGAAATGTATCGACAGAAAAGAAAATCTACATACGCACATACATTGATGATCCACTCCCCACCTGATATGATACATAGCTCACCACATGCGTTCATTGCAAAACGAATGGGTCACCAGCCTCCGAACCTAGCCGGGCAGATCGTGAACTTGGCCCGGCCCTACGAAGTTGTTGTAACGAACGAAATAATACTGATTACTTGGCCGATATTCGCTATAAACAAAAATTGAAGGAACAACAAAGCGCCTCACTTATGCACGTAATTCCACCCTTCGGGGAATGGTAGGAACTGCATGGGGATGACATCGGTCAACCTAACTCGGACAAACCAATTGGCCCACCCTCGATCTCCACCTTCATCATCATCAACAATGAAGGGTGTGGGCGAGGAATCCTTTAAGGTTAGTAGTCCTCGATGGTGGAAAGACCGATACAGCTTGATGAGATAATCAAGCATGACCCCAAGTCTGGCCTTCTCCACAAAAAATCTCATCATCAGCACCGTCCGCCAAAGCGACGGATGAATTTGCGCCAAGGTAACCCCATACTTCAAGCAAAAGTCGAGCACAACCTTATCAAGAGGGCCAAATGCAAAAGGGTATAAGTACACACTCAAAAACCCATCAACAACGTTCACGATGCCTTCACGAGGGGAAATCACCCACAGTGTCATCCCCTTGCTCCTCCCGCAATATCGACTCACCATCTACAGGTATTTCTCTCTCATCAAGGACACCGTCTCCAGAGCAAAGCCCTTCGACTCCCTAACACCAGGAACGGCATTCCCCGCCTTTTGCCTTAACGAGTCCGACTGAAGCAGAACTAACAAAATAAGGCAAAGAAGCGTAGACGCTTTTCGCGCTTTAGAAGATAAGGAGCCCTATGTCGAGAAGGGAGAATAGCTGCCCAAAAATAGCACAGTCTTGAAAAGAGGCCGAAACTACACCTCTTATATACAAAAGACAGTAGCAAAGTCGCCTGCCAGATGTCAGCTTCAGGAAGCCAATGGCCTAGATACGGATCGACGGGTCAATACCCGACCCGAGAAATATCCTCCAACAGATAACCAAGCTCGAGGATCCACACGAATTATCTCCATGATCCAGGCAGTGTTTCACATTTGGAACCTTCGTCCGCCAAGAAGCAGGGTCACAATGAGCTCCATGGCGCCGATGCCATACGCGAGGCGCAAGCCCGAGATCGCGATCCCTTCTCCGGAGAAGCAAGCCCAGGAAGCTCCGATCTCCAAAGCTCGACGAGGCACCGAGGAAGCACCCCGCACTTAGGCAAACTCCTCGAACGGGACCCAACCTTACACTCTTTGAAAGAGGTATCCACATCAAAGTCAACAAGACCCACCGAGGCGTCCAAGGATGACCTTCATCCGGGGTATCGTTCCCAAAGGCCCCAAAATTTGATGCAAGATCTCCAAACGAACCAGCAGTCTCGACAGCTCGAGCTTATCTGGTCGGTCCCACATCAGGCCAAATGAACGAGAAAAAAGAAAGCAGAAAAGAGCCTTGCCAATCAACTCGGGATCAAAACAAGCTACAGCGGCCTACAAGTAGTAGGAGGCATTTAAAACCCCTGAAAGGCGTGAAAGCAAACAAGCGCTGAAGGAAAAGCAGAAATCTATCTCATATGGCCCAAAATAGACCATTTACGCCCAGACCAATAAGATCTCCGGGGTACCCAAAGACGACCTACATCTGGAGCAGTACCCTCAGAGGCCCCGGAACCCAATGCACGATCCCCGAATAACTTAGGAGACCCTTGCGAGCACCATCCCATCAGATCCACCATGGGTTATTCCAAGGGACGACAATGGGATTGGAACGAGCCCATATCATTTGGCAAAAAATCAAAGCGAACGCTTACATCCAAAATTAATATCAGGGATCAGCAATACAAAGGAATGCTTCTGAAAAGCCTCAATGGGCATGGAAGCGTAAGGAAATAGAGAAAATTCGAAAGCAGAGGTCAAAAAGGTTCATTTCTCATTTATGAATTTTACAAAGTACAAAAATCCCCGAGGGGTCACATCGTTCGATTACAAAGCCCCGAAGGGACATCATATACAAAGTACAAAAGCCTACAAAGGGTTCTTGACACGGGCATGACAAAATAAAATACTTGAGGAAAGGGTCTCAAACCTACTTTACCCTCGAAGGAAGTATCTCCAGGATCGCCCCCGAAAGCCCTATCTCAGTTGTCCACTTTCACACAGCCGAGGAAGAGAAACCAAGGAGCAGGAAAGGATGACGAAGTGCTACAGCTCTTCGAAGCTCGAGGACCCTCTTTGGCCAAGGAAGCTTCGGAGAGGGTGCATTCCAAACTATCCTCGCCCCTGCTTGTATGTCTACTTCAAATACACTTCTTCAAGCAGTGAGCCGTGCAAGCTCCCGGTTCAGGACGAAGTTCTACGTTGAGCCGGGGTATGAAGGTGAGCAGCGGTGGATATTTCGAGCCCCCTTTTGAGCAGCAGTGCATAATCCGGATAACCGTCTAAGAAAATGTGAAACCAACTCTCCTCCCATCATAATTTTGACCCAATGGTAGTAGTAGCGGCCAACGTATATATTTATGTTCAATAACGGTAGACCCCGGCATGAGGTATTAATATGGCTCGAAATATTTCCCCCAAATAGCCTTGAGATAGAAAGCTCCCATCATGGTGATAAAAAACAAAAGAAGATGATGGAAAGGAAGAAGAAAAACAAACCAACGGAAGTGTTGAGATGAAAGATGTAGTGCCACAGAACGCCCTCATTTATAGGGGAAACAACAGGGTCATCGACGCTCTACAAGATTGACTGATGGGTATAATTATTACCTTCTTGAAAAAATGAACTGATGGCAACACTTTTTCCTTGAAGAGCAGAAAGGACAAGGCATCGAGTACAGATCTACGAAACATGCCATCGGTTATAGGAGATTGTGCCCCATTCTAAATCACCTTTATAGCGTCACCAAAAAGAGCTCGAGGAGTCGAGTGTTAGAATCATTTCCCATCACTTCATCATGGGAAATGCGGAGACTATCTGTACGCGGTGAAAATCAGAAGACTTGGTTTTTGCTGTCAAGACAATTTGGGAAGCCTCCCTCGAGACCCCGAGAATAGAAGGCTATGATTGAGTCCTTGACCTCCGGGCTTATCGAGGTACGAATCAAAGGAAGCAGGTCTCGAGGTCAGGGTAAGAGAAGATGACTCCGGAGCACATGGCTACGCCTGACAAGGCCGGTCTATCTGTACCCTACTAAGATGATGAGAAATAGGCCATCCCATCTTTCTACTCTTGTAAATAATATATGCATAGTTTACCGAGACCCATCACCTATATAAGGGGGACTCACCCCACCTTGTAAGGGACTGATGTTTCTCCACTTCTCCAATAAGCAATAATATCTATCTCTCTCTTTTTTCTAAATTATCAGTGTACTTCAACCCCAAGGTCGCCCTGGCATTTTATTGTTCTTCATTTGTTCTTCGTCATTTAGCTCAAGATTGACGGTATAAAGCCTTATATGAATATACTTATCTGTTATCCCCTTCCCAATTACCCTCGATAAAGTTACCTTCGATAGGTCCGAGGTAGGCTCGAGACCTGGCCCCGAGGTATCTATTGGCTTGTCCTAAGCTCGGGAACATCCCTTATTGGTTCGATTATCACTTTGGCTAGATCGATCTTTACTATTTTACTCCATGTTTAGAATTAATCACCTAGCTCGGGAATAGATCACGCATTTTTAGAATCCTATTTACAAATTTAATTATTGTTACCAGTTTTACGGTAAACATAAATAAAACTCAAACTCCCAAGATGAGATCACATACAGAATCAGTAGTCATACAAAGGGGTTAAGGGGTTTCGAACACACATACATTTAACTGTAAACACATAACCCTATTAAGGGTCTTAAGACTAGTTGGACATGCACAACAATGGCTGATGCTGGCATGATCACATGCTCGTCAGAAAGAACATAAACATATTGAGGGGATAGGGACTTGGGATGGCAAGTGCACAATAGGTGACTTCCATAGCATGCCTTGAAACACACATAAGGGAGTGTATTAATCTAAAGGGGAAGGGGAGACATTATGACATGCTAGTAATGCACCTTAACAGAACTACAAACAGGAATATATTAAAATGAAAGAAGCTGAAACAAGTAAGGCAGCATGTTGTTGTTGGAGCTTAAAAAAATAAACTAGGACATACCAGTCGAAGAAGCAAAGTGCAAAAAGAAAATTAAGCAGGATTCCACAGTCTAGCCTTGGCTTTCAGCCGACTAAACAAGCAGTAGCACAAGTAATAATAGAGAAAGAGTTTTGAGTGTGTAAGTGTGTTTTCTGAACTCAATTGTTCGTGCGTTTGAAAGAAGAGAGGATATGGTATTTATAGTTTCGAAAGCGAGTGAAAATAGGGTAACAGGTAAAGTGTTAACACAAGCATATAAATAATCCCAATCAGAATCAATTAACACAAGTGATTCTATTTAATTATGGAATCTCTGCTTAACAAATACTAATAGGGTTAATTAAGGAAAGAAATCAGTTTGAGACAGATTGATTCTTGCCATATAAGGGGGTAGTAAAAGTATAAGGTAAATATTTTTGGGAAAGGATTCAAGGTAAAATATCATAGTAATGAAACGAAGGGATTCAATCAATTTAAACAAAATGAGTAAAAATTAGGGTTTAAAAGGGAACCTTTTGCAATCAGTCGTAACATTGAGAAAAGTAAGATCAATCAAGAAAGAAACATGACTCTGCACTTCAACATATAAATAGCAAAGGATGGATAGGCATATTAGACATGCAGGGTCAAACATATTGACAAAGAGGAACAAATTAAACATATAACAGTAGCAGGAATAAGCTAGGGTTCAGTAGTAAAGAAACCTACTTGAAGCACAGTAGGCAATAAGGTCAAGTAGTCATGGATTATACGTAGAGACAAAGTGCAGAAATCAGTCTTAACAGGTAAAGAAAGTTAGAAAAAAATAAAGAACTCATAGTAATAAGTGAGGAAAACCCTTTTAAGAAACTAGGGTTTATGCCATAGTCGAGTTAAAAAAAATGGTAAGAACTCAGAACCAGGTAAGTCAAACAAGAAAAGGATTCAAACACAAAGGACTCAATCAAAACAAACATTCATACAAACAAACAAACAAAATACAACTTCAGAACTCGGCTAAAACCCAATAATACCTAGGGTTTCAACACGATGAACTTAGAAGAAAAACATAAGCACATCATTTAAACATAGTAAAACAACACTAAAAATAGGAGAAAAGGTCTTTAAGAAGAGTTTTAAGAAACCCTAATTCGAAAATGAAGAGTCACTTTGAAAGAATATCGAAAAACCTTTGGAAAACATCAAGAAGTTCATAACATTTACATATCTAAGACAGATCTGAAAGAAGAATCGAAAAGATCTTAAAGCTAGGGTTTCAAAGAACCCAGAGAAAGTGAGAAAGACTTTGAAAAGTTACCGATCTAGCCGGAAAAGTCATGGATCCGACTTGAACGATCATGAGTGGCCGAATAAAGACCAGAGATAGAGGCCAAGCAAGGAGTGGACCAGATCTCTTCGAGAGCTATCCATGAAATCACACAAACGGGCCACCAGAAGATGTAGGAGCCGATATACATCTCGAACAGCCATGTGACTCCATGGATTAGGCAGGGATTAAAAGGAATTAGGGTGGAATTGGGTGGCGGCAGTTAGGGTTTATGTAAGGCTGCAGAGAGAATTGAGAGGAGAGGGATTCAAGGGCGGCGGGTAGTAACAAATGAAAAGGTTTGGGGGGTTGTTTGGGATTAATTAATGTAAGACGTAATAGTGGCCGTTGATCTCAATGATCAACAGCCTAGATTAGAAGGAGTAGATGGGCCGGTTTACGAAATTGGGTTTGGTCCTGGTCCGATGGGTTTAATTGGGTTGAGAATTGGGGCTGATTTGGGTTATAATTGAGAGCCAAATGTGGCTATGAGTTAAATAGCCATTTCCCCCTTTTTATTTTATAAAAAAATAGCAAATGATTTATAACACATAATTAATAATTTAAAAATACCAGACACAATTTTATGAATATAAAACATAATTAAATCTCAAAATAGCTAATATTGCAATTATGTGCAATTTAGCTTTAAAAATACTAAATAAATTTGTAAAAATTATTTTATCCATATTTTGGCATAAGTACAAAAATCCAATAGATGATTACCCAAATAATAATTTCAGACATAATTATTTTGATTTTATATTTGAAAAAAGGGAAATAAATAAATTTAAAAATCTTAAAATTGTGGAAAAATAATAAAACATTTGGACATGTTTATATATGCAAATATATGCTATTTTGAAGGTATTTTGCATATTGAAAAGATATAGAGAAAAATTGGGTATCAACAGCTGCCCCTCTTTACTCAGGAAGGATGAAAGAGTTTTTGGGTAAAGAAATGATGGCCAATTTTGACCGAGCGAAACAATTGGGAAGATTTAGGCCGCACCCCGGTTCCAGGCTGCATACATATCCCTAGTATTTCAAGAATCAGGCCGCACGTAGTTCGTGATTCACCGGCGGAATATACCGATGAGGCAATTTCAAGAACAGGCGCAACATCTAGGGCTGGGTAAGCGGACGGTTTACGAGAATGGTTTAGGTTTGATGTGGCTGCAGGCACTGGAGCAGAACTGCTCCTGCCGGGATGGCTGTTGCTTGCCGATTTACCTGCAAATAAGCAATACAAGCACATATAATGCATAAATTAAAACATGATGCAAATTCCCGTTGGACCATGAATGCTGTTTTTGGACGGTTGAGAATGGCGTCCTCAGACAATGACGTCCTGGGCCATGAAACGTATGATAAAGGATTTGTAGTCTATGAAATGATGTTTTCGGGCTATGAGGATGGTGCCTATGAACCATGACGCCTTTGAATAATGATATGCAAAGATTGAAAGAAATCCTCAGGCCATTGTCACACCTCCTTTTGGCGCTGCCGCACCCCGCGACGGGATGTGGTAAAGGGAGTTTTTCCAATTAAAGGACAATCGAAACAGGGTTCGTTTATTAAGAGATTCAGAGTCGCCACTTGGGAGATTTATAGTGTCCCAAGTCACCGGTTGAATCCCGAATCGAGGAAAGGTTTGACTCTATTTAACAGTCCGCGAACCAGAAATCCGGATAAGGAATTCTTTTAACCCGGGAGAATGTGTTAGGCATTCACGAGTTCCGTGGTTCTAGCACGGTCGCTCAACTGTCATATTTGGCTTATTTATCTGATTTATAACATGCTTTAACTTATGTGCAACTTTTAACTTTTAACCGCTTTTAATTATTTTTCAAGGAATTAAACGTCGTTTAAAATATGTTTTTGGACCACGTCACATGAAATGCACCCGGATCCTCGACACATTTTATTCAACGTTTTGGGATTTGGATTTGGGTCGCATGAAATGCGCACCCGAATTTAGGAAGGTAACCTTATTAAATACGCGCCTAAAGCTATTAACGCTTTATTATTTTGAGAAGGCCATGAAATTCGCTAAACGGCCCGTCCCGAAGTCTAAGTATTTAAATATTTACATTTATGAGGGCCCCGCAATTTGTGCGTTTTATTTGGCGAGGCTTGTCTCATTTTTATTAAAGGCAAGCCTAAATTAAACTACGAGATTCTTGAATTATTATTAATCCTAAATTAGATAACCAAATAGACAAATCAACCAACTATCGTATTAATCTTCTTTCTCTCCCTTTGAATTACAAAAAAACAGTAGTAGTGGCATCAATTAGGTAAGTAATTCAATATGACTATTTTTCCTTTTTCTTTTCTTTTCTGGACATCTTACAAATGTACATCCCACATACTACAATAGCAACTAATTTATAATGAACACTAACATTTTTAGAATCACAAACATAAACACATGTAAAACAAAACTCATCTTAGCAACATACAATATAATATCGAAATGCTAGGATTAGAGAAAATGAACCTGTAGTTTATACGGATTGAATGAATCAACAATTACAACCGGACATCAACACGACTTCAAGCAAATGTTTACAGCGACATCGAGTTTCAACAGCTCAAACTCGCCGGAAAAATGGACAGCGGCAACCTCGACGGAACTCATAACACGAACGGCAACCTCAAGAGTGGTTTCATGGCAGCACTGGCTGGGCGTTTCTAGAGGTTTTGAGACGAGGAGAGGCTGGTTTTATGGTGACGGACTGGCTGTTATTGTTCGTGGTTGCTGCTGGAAAGATGAAGCAGCTATGGCGTGGAACAAGGTGGACAAGAGCTGGGGCTGTCTGGGTCAGATGGAGGGTCGTTTGGTCGAGGGTGGTCGACGTTGAGAGGGCTGGAGGTGCTGGACAACGTTGGAGTTAGAGGTGGCTGGGCGAGGTGGTATCGTCTTTTCTTTGTCTTCTCCAAAAATGGAGAAGATGAGAATGGTCCGTGTAGGGTTGGTTTCAGCTGGTTAACGGGTGGTTCAACAGGAAGGGTGGTGTGGTCGTGAGGCTGGAGTGATGATGGTGATGGAGCTGGTTCGATGCAGCGGCAGAGGCGGCGTTAATGGAGGTTTGGCGTCGAGTAGCTGGTTGGTTTCAGGGGTCGTTTGGTTGGTCGTTCATGGCCATGGTTGACTGCATAAAACTGGTGGCGGGCAGCAACGATGGGACTATTATTATGGTGAAATAGATAAGGGGTCGTGGATGGTTGGAGCTGGACGGAAATGGTGGATGGTGGTCGACGGGTGGCTGGCGGCAGTAGGTTGTTAGGGTTTTTGTGTTGGTTTCCCGCTGAACCAAATGAACATTGCCTATGTGTGTATATATTATGTGTGTGTGTATTGTATTTCTCTCCCCCTTTCAAAAATCTGAAAATCCCTACGTGAGAGACCAAGAGTAATGGGTCTTCACGCGGGCTCAAGAGTGATGGGTGGGTTATGTGTTCAATGTCTAGGGTTTTGTCCGTGTCCCCCATGTGTGGTGGGGCTCGGATTATTATGGGCTAGGTCTGAAAATTAGGCCTAAAAACGGGTAGTTTGAACCCAAATATTATTCTTTGCCCGGAACCGAGAATAAGAACACGATGTTATTTAATTAATCATACGTAAGCAAAATAACTATTAAAATGAGACTAACAATTAAAACAAAACTATATTTTTTTGTAATTTTTATTTTTATATAAAGAT
>MU705677.1:11680-27814 GCA_026770625.1 Nicotiana glauca | reverse complement strand
TCCAAACTCGAGGCTCGGACCAAATTCCAATCACACATAACCCCACGAGTTCAAATATATAATTTGTTTTAAGATTCGACCTCAAATAGAGGTTGAATTGCCCAAAATCCCAAAAGCCCTAGTTCTACCCAAATCCCCCATTTTCTACCTTGAATTCATGCTTTAGGGCTAGGAAGTTAAAGATTAATGGAAGAAATTAAGAGGAAAAGGAGTTAAGAATACTTACCCAAGACATTATGGAGAAGAAGAGCTTTAAAAATCGCCTAGGTGCTATTGGAGAAGAGAGAGTTTGAGAAAATGGGAATAATCCCGTAATGAACATTGTTTTAGGCTTTTAAAAATCACTGGAGAAAATAACACTACGCGTTCGCGACAGTAGGGTCGCGTTCGCGAAGAAGACTGGGCGGTAGGCATCGCGTGAAAATGCGAACACGTAGAAGGAAGATACCAGGCTCAATAATTTTGGCCTATGTGTTCGCGATTGGCCTTACGCGAACGCGAAGAGGAGTGAACCCAAACTATGCGAACGCGATGAGAGGTTGCGAACGCGAAGAAGGCTGGGGCCAGGGCGACGCGTGGGTTTGATCGCGATCGCGTAGGGAAAAAACTCCAAAGCTATGCGAACGCGGGAGGCTAGCGCGAACGCGAAGAAGGAAGTTTTTGTGCAAAAATTGCAGAATTTCTGATGCATTCTAAGTCCAAAAACACCCCGAACCAACCCCGAAATCACTCTCGAGCCGGGCTCCCAACCAAACACACACACTAACTCAATAACATCCTAAGAACTTGCTCGAGCGATCAAATCGCTAAAATAACATCAAAATCAAAGAATCAACCCCCAAAATTCAAAATTTTCATTTCAAAGTTCATAACTTTCAACTTTATCTATTTATGTCCGAAACACGTCAAACGACGTCCGATTTCGACCAAATTTCACAGAAAGCGCTTAACGCATATTTAAGACCTGTACCGGGCATCGGAACCAAAATACGAGCCCGATACCTATATTTTCTAGCTCATTTTCATTTCTATTTTTCCTTAATAATTTCAGAAAACAGTTTAACAGAAAAATTCTTTTACCGGAGTTCTGGACCTCGGATTTCGACTCCGGGCACATGCTCGAGTCCCATATTTTTCAACGGACCTTCCGGGACCATCACATCACGGGTCCGGGTCCGGATCCGGGTCCGGGTCCGTTTACCCAAAATATTGACCAAAGTCAACTATATCAATATTAATATCATAATTCTTCAAATTTTTCACAAAATTCACATATTTTAACATAAAAACTTTCCGGCTTTATGCCCTTACTGCGCATGAAAATCGAGACAAATAAAAATGAGTTTTCAAGGCCTCGGAAGCGCGGAAAAAGGGAGAAATACGATGATGATCCTTTGGGTCGTCACATTGCATTAACAAAATAAAATTAGTATTTATGATTTTCAGGAACTTAATTTTTTTCTTAAAATACTATTGTATAACTCAAATATATTTTTAAATAGTTTGTATTCATTTATTTGAGATAAACGTGCGACACGTATTTAAAAATTATATTATTATTATTATTATTTATTTATCTATTTATACTATTATGAATCAACTTTTTTATTCTTTAAAAATAAATTTTACGTTAAATGTTCTTATACATTATGCCCGTAATATCTTGAAAAAAAATATTTTTTAGGAATCAATGAACAAGAAATTCCTGATCCCTACTTTCTTCATTTTAACTTTTCTTTTAATATTTATTTTATAACTAAAATACATTTTAATAATATTTATTTATGCGATATTAATAAATTAACATTTAAAGGTATTAGGTACATGCGCAACGCGCAATACACTAAGAATAGTATCATTATAAGCACGTGAAAGGCATGGTAGATCCATACACATTTAAAAAACAAAAAAATTATATTTAGAGCAGGGAAAGAAAAAAATGGCGAGAGAATTATAACGTGAAGAATCGAACCCTATCATAAAGTAAAAATTCTATTAACCAACCAACTAAGCTACTAAGATTCTCCGACCATACACATAACACTCAAATATTACTAATAGAGAGCTTTTCTAGCTCTTAACAATCATCGAGAAATTCAATATTCGTATAAGATTTTTTACCCCGTTATCAAATAATAACCACTTAAGTAGTTCAGTAAAGAGAATTTTGGTAATACAATTTCTTTTTATATTTGTTGATGAATACTGACTAATTCGGATTTACTACGAAAAATCTTATTGAAATACTCCCTAGCAAAGGCTGGTAAAATATCTGATAATAAAGCTAACATCGAATGAGATTTTTGATGTTTTGAATAAAGTTTTTGTGGCAATTATTTTAGAGATGATTTTTAGCATTAATAATTCAACAAGGGATACCTATCTTTGACACTTCTTTTCTTAGCATTAAATTCAATTATTTCTTTGTTTGATAAGTCAAAATTCTATTTTAACTTTTGTTAATGGCGTACCAATGTTACTTTTTCACATGTTTATAAGTCACCTTTTTCAATATAAATAAAACACGTTTGTTTTAGGTTTTGGAGTTAAAGTAAGGTGTAAGGGCAATCAATTGAATTTACTTTTGTGAAAAATCGTATGGATGCTAAACTAGTTTCCAAGAAGTTATACATCAACCAAGATTCTATTTCAAGACTCAGAGAAGAATTAACAAAATCAACGGATTTTGGAGCTTTATGCTTTAAGCCCTCAAGAGTTGAAATGATTATAGCGCTCTTATGGAGGGTTTTAATACGTGGTTCAGAGAAACAACACGGCCATTTGAGACGTTCTATAATGGGCATTCCAATAAATTTGCGTACTAAGCTGATTTCTTTACCCCTAGTAGAAAAATCTTTTGGAAATCTTGTAATTGATGCTCCGGTAAAATTTGTACCTGAGGAGATTTCCAACATGGAGTTGCACAACCTTGTAAAATTGATCAGGGATACGGTGACTAAAACTATTACTGCTTGTGACAAAATTTTACCAGACGACGTAGTTTCTGCATTGGCAAATATATATAATGAGAGTTTCCTCGCGCAAGAATGGGGAGGAAATGATGAAGTTGACATGTTCACAAGTTCAAGTTTGTGTAGGTTTCCTATACAAGAAGCTGATTTTGGTTGGGGAAAACCATGTTTAATGCATTTTGGATCAAGACATAATCAGTATTGTTGGTTGTATGATGCAGAATGTGGCAATGGGATTTGTGTGCAGGTGGATTTGAAGGAAAATAACATGCAGTTATTTGAATGTGACCAAGATATCAAGGCTTTCTTTAAGTTTTAGGTTCTTATAAGAGTTTTATCATTTGGGTACTTTTTCTTTTTGGATTTATGGTAAGTTGCATTTTCTATATTTGTTAGCCTTTAAACATTAGATTAAATACTCTTCTCTAGCTATTTCAAGTAGACTTGAATTCCATATATATAATATATAAATAATGAGCATGTTGTGCAAATTTTCCATCCTCCTCAACATTATCACATTTATATTAATTGGGTTATTTTATTATAGGATTTGTATTTTAAAAATTTGTAATGTGATATTCGTTCATCTTTAAATAAACGTCTCGACTATAAACTTTAAGAACTTAAAACTTTTTAGTAGGAATTGAAAGTTTCACCC
Organism: Nicotiana glauca; assembly: GCA_026770625.1. Classification (NCBI taxonomy): domain Eukaryota; kingdom Viridiplantae; phylum Streptophyta; class Magnoliopsida; order Solanales; family Solanaceae; genus Nicotiana; species Nicotiana glauca. The sequence continues at coordinate 24,184 of MU705677.1, read as the reverse complement.
TCTTATTTTTCCTAACTAGTGTGAATTGAAATTCCTAAAACCAAAGTATGTGTGTCTGAACAAAGTCTCATATTAATATATAAAGAGATTGGGAGCCTATATACAAATTATAGGGATATTTTAATGGTGTGAGACCTTTTGGGAAAATTGTATGGGCTTTGTCCAAAGCGGATAATATCATATCATGTTAAGAGTATTTTTAAGAGAAAATCTCTTTATACCAATTAAGCCCAAACTAGTTATCCTTAAATACCCAAATCTAAACTATTTACTTTTCCTATCTATGCAACATTTACTCGACAAAATTTTATGTTACCTTGGAAGACACCTACAGAGGAAGAATTTGAGAATATTTAGGTCATGTATGCATATCTCAATGAAGAAAAAAAAAAACACCATAATCCTCCAATCATAACAACCACACTATGAGGAAAAATACCAACCCAAAATTTAAAAAAGATCTTTATTAAGAGGGTCAACCCAAGCTATTGTTCTACCTCCTCTTCTTATGATTTTTATGTGTGTATGAATACCCACCATTGTTGAGCTTGAAGCTCCAAAATTTAAAATTTTTATTTTGAAAATTTATTGTTTGATTCGATGTGGTGCTATAAAATATTGCTTATAGTATCTTCGAGTAAGCTTCCAAATCCAAATTTTTACATGTATTTGAATATCACCCATTGTTGACTTGAAGCTCAATTTTGTTTTTTAAGATTTCTTGATTGATTCAAAGTGGATGTTGATAAATATTGCTTATAGTACCTTGTGAAAGTTCATGCTGAAATTTGATAGCATTTGGAGCTGATTAGAGGTGATTGAGATCGAAATTTTTAGCTGAAAATCGAAGAAGAACACAACTACCCAATAGTATACCGATACGGTATACAATATACAATAGGAGTATAAAGTTATACTACAATCGTATGTTATTATAGTCTACAATATAATACAATTATAATAATCAAAGAAGAATATAGTTACCTAATAGTATGCCGCTACAGTATATAATTTACTGACATCAGTGCCGTAGACAGTGCCTTACGTTGAAAAGATAATGCTACAGACAATGCCTTGCACCGAAATGACAATGCTACAGGCAGTGCAAGACGCCATCAACACCATCCGATTTTTTTTTTTAATTCCTCATAAAGTATTAGACATGTAAATTCGAACCTTTACCTTATAAACACCCCTAAAAGTTTGTTCTTGAAGTGTTATACATCATTAGAGGGCATAGAAACATCATTAGAGAGTGAATCGACCTAAGAAGGCAAGAACACACGAAATAAGGCGGAGAATTCTTTTACATTTTTTTTACTTTCTTCTTTTTATTTTTATTATTATTGGTTGTGAATTCTAGTAATGTAGTTTTTCATACTATTATAAATAGCTAATTTGTTATCTACGATTTTGATGAAACCTTTTGTAGGATGAATTCTTTATACATTTTGATATAATTGAGCCTTTGAATTTTTCTATTTGTTCAACTATGTACTTATTTTAGTTAATTGAAGAGCTCTCAATTAATGGTGCCTATTTATTATGTATTGTTTGAAAAAGAATACATATTTAGGTGGTTGTTGAACAACGTCACTCCTAACGTATATGAGAGATCAATACGGCATGTTTAAAAGCAAGATTAGAGATAGCTCACTTTTGGTTCAAATAATATTGAAGTTTCAATTATGAAACTCCCAAAAGGATAATTAAGCTTACCGCGTAAATTCAATGGAAATGACATTAATGATGGCTTCCATTTCCCTGATATTGCCTGTGATGCAGAGCCCTCCATAAAATTGATGTGATCGTCTCAACTTGAATTTGATCACTCAAATTAACACCAAATGCTACCCATTTTTTATGTAAAAATATATGGAATTAAGGAAAATAGAGAGAAATCTGTAGAAAGTTAAAGACAATTTTGATATATCTACGGTAGCTCCAGATACTATTTATATTCGGAAAATTTTGAAAAATATTCAAAAAATGGGAAATTTTCATAACATTACTAAACATGGAACTGCTAATGCCCTATTGCAGAATTTTATTTATATCAGTTGCAATTTTTCCTTATTTAAAAGGCTTATTTTGGGATACTTTCAAAATTCAGATCTAATTTTTTGGCCTCAAATGTTAAAAACAACTTATCATAGTAAAAAGTTTAAAATTTATGCGTATATGTCTGTATAATGCGAAATCCAAAATTGATAACATAATTTTGTCTAGATATTAATTCTTATTCTCTATTTAGATCCCAAATTTTGAATATATGTTATATTGCTCTCTTTTTCCTTGATAATTATTTTCAGAGTAAAATTAAAAGATGAATAATGTATTTAGATTTCAAAACATGAATATCTCTTATATTATTCTCCTTTACTTTACTAAGCAATTTTCATAGAAAATTTACAATTGGAATTATATGTTTAAATTCTAAAACTTGAATATCGCTTATATTTTCGTTTTTTCTTTTGGTAAGTAGTTTTTACATTGAATTTAAGACGTGAATAATATATAGATCCGAAACGTTCAATATCTGTTATGTTGTTTCCTTTTTTCTTGGTGAGTAATTTTTGTAGTGTGCTTAAAATGTGACTAGTATAAATTGATTTCGAAATTTGAATACTTTTTAGTATTATTTTTTTATAAGTAATTCTAACAGTCCAATTCAAATGTAATTAGATTTCAAAATATGATGAATATCTCTTAGTATATTATTCTCCTTCTCTTTGGTAAGTAATTTTCATAGTCAATTTAAAATGTGAATTATATCTATATTATATTAAAAGCACGAAGGCCCTTAGCGAAATATCATTCGCCTTTTTTACCCCTTTAAAGATAGATTCATATTGGATAAAATAGTCATTTAATTATTTTTCTAAAATTTAGGACTTTAAAATTAATTGCTAAAATTTTGACCATTAACTCTTTCTTTATTTGAATAAAGTAAGTCTTCCTAAGACTTAGAGATTTCAAATCAAGTACTAATTTGTTCATATAAATATCTTGACTAACGTTTAGTGCATTGGAATTCTAAGGTAAATTAAGTAACTGTAAAAATTAATAATAATGGTCCTCTTATGTAAGGAGTATTTTAATTTGCTGCTTTTGACCTACAATTCCTTCTCGGCGCATGTTAAGCAAACGTACACCGTCTCTGCCATGGCTGGAAAAAAAGCTCGCGGACGCCCTGGAAAGCAACAAATTCGTGTAGATGACAAAATCCCTAAGCTCAACACCTTGGAAAGGAGTTCAACAAAGTTCATGGAAACCATTTCTGGAGCATCGAAGGAGATTAGCATTTCTGGAGCATCGAAGGTGATTGGATCTGTACTTCCACCACAGATCTACCATGGAGAAGCTTCAGAATCAGCTAAACAACAATAGAAACAAGCAAATCAGAGTCCAATCCCTATGCATGTTGATTTACGAGGAAGCATCACTCCACCTACAACTCGAGAAGTTACTGTTCCATTGAGCAAAGAAAAGAAAAATATAGCTAATACTCCAGTTGAAATTACTATTCCATTGATGAATAAAGAGCAAAAGCAAGTTACACCTACAGAATCTACCTGGGCTAATGTACTCATATGCAATAGATCTGCAGCAAGTGGTATGACACTGACTTACATTACCCTTGAAATTGTAGAAGGAAATTTAGTAGCTAAACTTGAGAAATTAGAAATTGAGCAGGAAAATCTGAAATGGAAGAATGCCTTGATTGTCTATGTCTTGGGTGAAAAACCAGGATATAACTATATGAAAAGGTACATCAATAAGGTGTGGAACACAGTTGCCATGCCAGATTTGTTCTATCATGATGAGAGATATTATCTTGTGAGATTTCAAACTTTGGAAGAAATGAAGGAAATCATGTGTGTTGGGCCTTATACAATGAATGGATGACCAATGATAATGAAACATTGGTCTCCATACTTTGATTTTGCAGCAGAATTCTTGACGGATATTCCACTATGGGCAAGGTTCCCAAAGCTTCCCATGAATTGTTGGAGTGGAAACTCACCGAGTAGAATAGCAAGTACAATAGGGATCCCTATATTTGCAGATGAGTGTACTACTAAACAGACAAGAATCTCCTATGCTAGAATCCTGATAGAAGTGAATGTTACAAAGCCCCTGCCAACAAGTATCTCAGTCATGAATGATGGATGGGTGATGTTTGAGCAAGCAGTTGAGTATGATTGGAAACCTGAGTTTTGTGAAAAATGTTTAAAGCTAGGGCATAATTGCAGTAGAATCCCAAAGGAAAGTTATAAGCAAATTCCTCAACTCAGGAATAGGAAGTCACCACCAGTAAAACAAATATGGAGAACAAAGAAGCCAGTTAAAGTTACAACAAATGAAGAGAACCAGAAATAAGATGAAGAAGCCAGCAAGGAAGTTGTGAATGTTCCTAGCCTAACTGAAAGTAAGGAAGATCATCAAAAAGAAGAAGAAGCAATAGAAACAAGCAGGCAAGTGGATAAAGGAAAAATGAAGGCAGATGACACTCAAATGACATATGCCAAAGCAATAATGTCTCCAGTGAAACAAAGAACCCAAGCAAGCCAGAGTACAACTGTGATAGCAATTTTAAAACCACCTAATATAGGTGGGCAATCCCAACATTGACATGTCGTGGATGGTAAGAGATATAAACAAAAGGATTTGGGTACCTATATCAAGGAGAATAATATCAAGCTAGAGGGGTTAGTGGAAACTAGATTAAAGAAGGAAAAAGCAGTTCAAATTTCACAGTTAGTAACACCTGGATGGCAAGCTCAATACAACTGTGAATATGCAATAAATGGTAGAATTTGGATTCTTTTGGGATCCTCAGAATTATGACATTACAGTGCTAGGGAAATCTGCTCAAACAATTCACTACAGAGTTGTAAGCATGCATAATAATATAAATTATGTCATGACAGTAGTATATTATTTTAATAATATAGAAGAAAGGAAACTTTTATAGTAGCAATTGAAAATTGATGCATCTCAGAACACAGAACCTTGGATTATCTGGGAAGATTTTAACTCTGTCTTAACAACTCAATACAGAATCTGTGGGAAAATAGTTACAAGGAATGAAATTCAAGACATCAATGAATGTATGCAGACACTGAACCTACATGAAATTGCTTGGAGGGGAGACTACTATACATGGTCAAATAAATAGCAAGGAACAAATAGAGTATATAGCATGATTGATAGAGCCTTAGGGAATGATGAATGGATGCAAGAGTATGGACATATGGAAGCAGAATATAGGCTTCTATTTATTTCAGACCATGCACCAATGATTATCTCTATCAGAAGGCAAGTACCATATGGCAAGATCTCTTTCAGATTCTTTAATGTCTGGGCAGAACATCCAAGATTTATTCCACTGGTAGAAGAAGTATGGAAAGAACAACATGATTATGATCCTATGAAGAATATATGGCAAAAGCTAAAGAGTCTAAAACCTTTGCTGAAGCAGCTCAACAATAGTGAGTTCAAGGGCATCACAGAAAAGCTGAAATCAACTATGAGTTTTCTGCATGATATTCAAGCACAAATTTCAAAAGGTTATTCAGATAAATTAGCTAATGAGGAAAAACAAGCTCTAGAGTATTTAGAGAAATGGTCCTTAATAGAAGAAAGCATACTACAACAGAAGGCTAGAGCTACATGGCTTAGACTTGGAGATGCTAATTTTAAATACTTCTCAACAGTAATGAAAGAAAAAAGGCAAAGGAAAGTGATCACAGATTTACAAGATAGTTTTGGAAACAAATTATCTGGCCAGCAGCAGATACAAGCAGAGATTATTAACTTCTACAAAGCAATGTTGGGGTCAACAATAGGGAACTTACCAGCAGTCAATAGAGAAATAATGAAGAGAGGGACAGTTCTTAATCATGAACAACAGGTAAACTTGGTGGCAGAAGTTACTGAGCATGAAATATATGAAGGGCTAAATGCAATTGGAAATGATAAAGCTCCAGGGGTAGATGGTTACAATGCAGTATTTTTCAAGAAAGAATGGCCAATAATAGCAGATGAAGTTTATCAAGCAGTCAAAAGCTTTTTTGTCACAGGGAAATTATACAGGTGTAACGACCCGATTAGTTGTTCTGAGAGTTAGCTTCGTTGGGTGATTTGAGACTTAGAAGTGTGTCCAAAATGTAATTTGGAGGTCCGTGGTAGAATTAGGCTTGATTTGGCGAAAGTTGGAAGTTTAAAAATTCTTAGGCTTGAATTCGAGGTTGATTCGGTATTTTGGTGTTGTTTTGGGTGTTCTGGAGGTTCGATTAAGTTCGGTTAGTGATATATGACTTGTTCGAATTATTGGTTGAGGTCCGGTGGGCCTCGGGTGAGTTTCGGATAGCTTTGGGTTGTGTTGCGCTCGTTTTTCTTATGTTCCAACGTCATTTCTTTAAATATAAATGATATCATATTGAATAAATGAGCTCCAATTTCTTTTTCTATTGAAGCATTATATCCATATCATAATTATGGACCCGTATAAAAAAGAATGATCGAATTTGGACACCGTATGAGGATTTTATGGTCATTTTACTAAAAAGTAGGTTGCTAGATATTTCAGAGTAATTACGAAATTGCCACTAGCAGCGTATTTAAAATTCTACACTATTTGCAAAGATTAAAACCTACATATATCATTCATTATAAGGTCAAATTAAGTGATTCAAAAGTCTAACTTGATTAGAATTTTACAAGAAATCCATTGGAGGCATAAAATATGAGTTTCGGAATCATTTGGTATGAGAAAAAAGGCAGAACAGCTAGCTGAAAAATATATAAAACTAGGGTTTGTTCATTCGGTCATATTTTAAGTTGGGGAGCTCGGATTTGGGCGATTTTGAAGATAATTTTCACCATGTGGATTGGAGTAAGTGTTCTCTACTCATTTTTGGTTATATTTCATGAATCCACCATCATTTTGGGATTTGATTGATGATTTCAAAGTGAAATTGAGGGAGTTAGGGTTTGAGTTTTGGAGAGTTTTAAGTGAGGATTTGAGAGATCAAACAGAGTCCGATTTTGAGAAATTTTCTCGGGAGAGAACGAGGTTTATGATTCTGCCATTTTTGACTAATTCCGAGATGGGGGTCCGGGGCCCGTATTTTGGCCGATTTCGGATTTTTGGCATATTTTGAAGTTTTATTGTGGAATTCGATTCTTTAGCACATGGTGATGGTATTAATCTGATTATGGCTAGATTCGGAGCTTTTGGAGACTGAGTCCAGAGACAAGGGCATCCCGAAGTAGAATTGTATGCGGTTGAGGTATGTAACAGTTTTAACTCTAGCTTTGAGGGTATAAACCCGGAGAATTTGATAACATGTGATTGTTTGGAGGTGATACCCATGCTAGGTGACAGGCGTGTGAGTGTATAACTCGAGGGATTAAGACTTGGTCCATCCCGTGAGGCTACGATGCCTAATAGCTATTATCTGTGGTTATGTGTTTACTTATTGTTGAACTTGTTTGCCTTCATGTTAGAGATCATGCTTAGGCTTTATTCATGCTCACATTATTTGTACTCAGTCATAGAAATTATTGTACATATTTACCTCAGTCTCTATTATTTTCTAATATGTTGTGATACTTGAAGTGGGATGTGTCCCCTTATTTGTTGATGATAGTAAGGTTAGTGAGGTATATGATTGACTAAGACTGAGGGCCTGGTTGTGAGGATATTAATATCATAGCGTGTGAGTTGTTCGCGTAGCACGTAAGTTGACCGTGCGAGTCCAGGTATTTATACCATAGCGCGTGAGTTGTCCGCGTAGCACGTGAGTTGACCGTGCGGATCCAGGTATTGATATGATGGCCTGGTTGTGAGGAGATTACTATCATAGCGCGTGAGTTGTCCATGTAGCACGTGAGTTGACCGTGCGGGTCCAGGTATTTATGCCATAGCGCGTGAGTTGTCCGCGTAGCACGTGAGTTGACCGTGCGGATCCAGGTATTGATATGGTAGCACGTGAGTTGTCCGTGCTTAGCGCTTGGGCTTTGAGAACCCCTCCAGAGTCTGTACACACCCCCAGTGAGCGCAGAGTGTTGAGTGTATTGAGTGTTGAGTGTTGAGTGCGAGTACTGAGTGATGGAGTGACATTGCTATGAGGTTGCATTTACTTTTGTTATTGCCGCATTTATCTATTAATTTCTTTGTGGCATTTACTGAGTTATGGAATTTACCTGTTTATTTTTTTAATTGTAAAAATAAAAAATTGGACTATTTTGCTCAGCTCGTAACTACTGCTCAGTTCGTTAGTTATTTTTGTTACTACTGAGGTGGTTGTACTCATACTGCACCCTGCATTTTATGTGCAGATCCAGGCGAGTTAGAGCGCGATGATTGTTGAGTTCAGACCAGCTATCTGTGGAGATTGCAAGGTAGTTGCTAGTATCCGCAGGACCGCGCTACTGCTTTTGTCATTTCTTATTTTGGACAATTAAGCAGTTTATATATCTTAGTTCATAGTTTTAGACGCTCATGACTTAGTGACACCCCCATGTTTGGGGCTAGCTTCCGTATTTTTATATTAATTATATTTAGAGTTGATTTAATTATGAGAAGTTTGAATGTTGGTATTATTTTATTAAATCCTTAAAGTTAATTATTAGTAATATTTTGGGAAACAGGCTTGCCTTGTAACACGATAGGCGCCATCACGACCATGGTTAGATTTTAGGTCGTGATAACAGGGTAGTGAATTGTACAACCATCACTATCCTGCCTAAAGTCCCAAACCCCACAAACATCACAGAGTATAGACCTATAGCTTGCCGCACTGTGTTGTATAAACTGATAGCTAAGGTTCTTGCTAATAGAATACAGAAAGTCATTGCATCCATTATTTCAGAAACTCAGGATGGATTCTTCCCAGGAAGAAAGGTTGCAGATAATGTGATTCTTGCTCATGAACTAGTCAAAGCCTACTTTAGAAAGAATATCTCTCCTAGATTCCTTATCAAAGTGGACATTCAAAAAGCTTATGACACAGTAGACTGGAGATACTTGCATCAAATGTTGGAGGCACTGAGTTTTCCCACTAAATTCATCAGCTGGACCATGGAGTGTGTGACAACAGTAAAATACACAATTCTTATTAATGGTGAAACAACAAAGCCTTTTGATGCAGCTAGGGGACTGAGATAAGGGAACCCTATGTCACCCTTTTTATATGCCATAGCTATGGAATATCTCAGCAGGATTTTAAAGAACTTAAAGCAGGAGAAAGCACACCATTACCACCCTTTGTGTGCAAGACTGAACTTAATTCACTTGAGTTTTGCAGATGACCTCCTGATCTTTGCAAGAGGAGATGTAACTTCAGTAAATCAAGTTCATGATAGATTCCAGATCTTTTCAGCAGCTTCAGGACTTAGTGCTAATCTAGCAAAAAGTTCTATCTATTTTGGAGGAGTCAGTGAAGAGGCACAAAAGGAGATTCAGGAAAAACTAGGATATAGTCAAGGGTCATTGCCTTTCAAATAATTAGGCATCCCTCTTGACTCCAAGAAGCTATCTATCATGCAATGGCAGCCACTTATTGACAAAAAAGAGGAAAAAATCTCATCTTGAACAGTTAAGAAATTGTCATATGCAGGTAGAATTCAATTGGTTCAGCATGTTATCTTTGGTATCCATGCACACGGGGCTCAGATTTTCATCATGCCAACTAAAGTGGTCAAGACAATTGAGGCTTATTGCAGAAGTTATGTCTGGTCGAGGGAGAATATAATCACAAAAAGGCACTGGTATCTTGGGAGAGGATGTGTTCACCAAAAGCTACAGGGGGACTAAATTTGGTTAATCTGGCATTGTGGAACAAAACAGCAATAACAAAGTATACCTGGGAGCTGGCAAATAAGAAGGACAAGCTGTGGATTAAATGGATCCATAGTTACTACATTAAAGATCAGTCCCTTTATACTATGAAGGTGCCACAACAAACATCATGGATGCTGAAGAAAATGTTTGAAGCAAGAACTAATATGGCAGGAATTACTGGCAATCAAGATAAACAGAAGATCAAGCAGGTGTATATGCAGCTGATAGGGGAGATGCCAAAGGTTGTATAGAAGGGAATAATGTATCAAAACTAGGCTAGACCAAAAACAGTATTTATACTGTGGTTGCTAATGCATGGAAGACTCCAAACTGCTGATAGGCTGAAGAAATGGAAGATCCCAGTAGATGAACTATGTTGTTTTTGTAAACAAGCTTTGGAAACAAAAGAGCATATGTTTGTAGAATGTGCATATGGCAGAGATTTGTGGAGCAGGCTCATGTAATGGATCCAAATGCAAGTTAGCTTACCTTCATGGATAGAATGGCAGCAATGGATAATACAGAAGATGAAGGGAAGATCGCAAATGGCTAGAATACTCAAAATGGTAGTTGCAGAATACGTGTATACTTTGTGGATAGAAAGAAATGCAAGAATCTTTGAAAAAACAGCTACAACATGGGATATTCTTACAAAAAAGGTGGCATATGTATGTAGTATGAGAACTGAGGGGTATACTAAAGTTTTGCTAGCAAAATGTAATTACTAATAGATACATTTGATAGGCAATTAGATGGAGGATAGTTGATTGTAACCAGGATGGAAGTTAGGTTGAGATAACCTACTGATTTGCAAATATTACGTTGGTGGTTAATATAAAGATTTAATTACCAAAAAAGGAGTATTTACCTTTTTAGAGAGCATCCGATGTATAGTGCATTTATATTATTTTGTTTTCAATCATTTCTATAAATTATTCCTAATTATTTTTCTATGTATTAAATAGTTTATTGTAGATTAACATTGGTTAGATTGCCTATTTCTTATCTTCAATATTTACAAATTACCCATTGTTGTTAATTTGTTTAAAGATACCTTTTTTTTTAAAAAATTTCGAGGTCTGAACATTCAACTGAATAATTAATACAATCGCCCAAATACAAAAAAAAAATAAAATAATGGTATTTGCTAGCAACAAGCAGTATTTTTTTTTTAAATATCGTTCATCTTCATATAGAACTTCTTGCCACGACCAGAACAAATTAAAAGATTGAAGAATAAAGATAAAAAGATGAAAAATAAGAACTTATTTGATAATGTTAGGTAATGAGAGCAAACAAGAAGGATAATCTCAAGACTGGATCCAAAGTTCTAATAATTCAAATTGTACGTTTTTAGATTATTCCAAGTTTTAAATATAATTAATAGTTATAATATTGTTCAATAAGCGTCTATTTTCAAAGGGTAGAATACTTACTTTCATACTAGACATAATTTTTATTTAATTATTTTTGAATATTTAAAATTTTGTAACACTTAAACATGTAAGAAGTCATAATATTAAGTGTCAAATTGGAAACATACAAAATTTATAGCAATAAGAATGAATTAGTAGACAACAAATATATTCGAAATGCAAACTTATAGCAATAAGTTTGTATTCTATATGAGATATCATTAGTTATTATTTTTTTTTTTGCAATCATTCAGACTAATGGCAACTTCCTATAATTTTTTTAATATATTAAATTATTTGTTATAAATATTAACTCAACATTAATTATCCATATACATATAATGTCACTTGCCAATCTTTTTTCAAAAGTCAAAAGGGTCAACCTCTTCATTCGCAATTCTCTATACACCGAAAAATTCAATTTTTAAATTTTATTATTTTGACAAATCTTTGAAGATTTGTTATTAAATCATGTTTGTGTTACTTGTTTGTTTTTTGTATTAGGTGGCAAAAATAATGACAAATTCATAAGATATTCAGAGCTATATGAGGACTACTTTGGAACATGATTCCTTCTTTTATTGAGCTAGCTAAATAGATATCAATATCACGATTTTCAGAAACTTATACTATTTTATATAACTTTTTATTAAATAAAAAACTTAAACACATTGTTTAATATTAATATTTATGTAACCTTTCAAAATTGTATAACATTAAAATATGGTACACGTGCAAAGCGCGTACTCTAAGACTAGTACTCCTAATAAACTTGAATATCGCTTATATTTTTCGCTTTTGCTTTTGTTAAGTAATTTTTTCGTTCAACTTAAGACCTAAAATATCTCATATTATTTCCTTTTTCCTTAGTAAATAATTTTCATAGTCTACTTAAAATGTGACTAGTATGATTTGATATTTTTTAATAATATTTTTTTATAACTAATTTTAACAGTCTACTTAAAATGTAATTAGATTTCAAAATACAATATCTCTAATATTATTCTCCTTCTCTTTGGTAAGCAATTTTCATAGTCAATTTAAAATGTGAATTGTATATTTAAATCCTAAAACTTGAACATAGCACATATTTCACTTTTTCTTTTGGCAAGTAACTTTTACATTCAACTTAAAACGTGAATAATATATAAATTTGAAAAGTTGAATTTACCTCATTGTTTCCTTTTCCTTAGTAAGTAATTTTCATAGTCTACTTAAAATGTGACTAGTATAATT